>JAVQKG010083149.1:0-11414 GCA_036025885.1 Hypseleotris bucephala
GTTACACACAAATTAAAAATATACACATGCGACTACACAAAGTTACACACAAATTAAAAATATACACATGCGACTACACAAAGTTACACACAAATTAAAAATATACACATACGACTACACAAAGTTACACACAAAATCTCTTACACACGTGTAAACAGTTTTGAATGGATTCTCTCTCCATAATTTTACTATGAAGGGTGCTTTTTGTCTAAGAGAAAATGATATGTCGCAAAGCAGTGTTTCCCAAACAGTGACCTGAAACTAAGTTTTTTGTTTTCTAACAAACCTGGGAAACCGGACTTGTTGTACTTGATAGCCTCCAGCTCCCCTATCGTGGGCTAGCTCGACCCCTGTCATTACCAAACTGTGTCTGTAATCTTATAGCAGACACATGTGCCATTTACGGCTGCAGCCTTTCAGACAAAACATACGAGCGTCGTCGGGCACTGCTTCAGACTTTGCTTTCCTTTTGGAAGATACTGAAATCCAATAAGCTGGTTTAAATGTAAATCAACCGCTTAGCTACATTTCTTTTTGGCAATTTAGGGTATAAATCGTGTGGAAACAAGTCAAAAGTAAGCGCTTAAATTGCCAGTAAAAGCGAAATGCTGGAGCCACCCCTGGGTATTTTTGGCAGGTTTATGACATTCCAGGGCAGCCCGAGAATGGCATGGCGCTCATTATTCAAGTTAACATAAGCTATCCTGGTAAATATAACTTACCGGATTCGTGGGGTAGACAGTAGACAGATGTGTTTTCAAGTCCTTTACAGTCCAGTTGACATTGACGCCATCGACAGTTTGGTCTTCTTGACCCTGGGTTGGCGTTTTCACAACAATAGAAATTATCTTCTTTGGCGAGCCTCTCACCTCCATTTTCGATATTGTGCTTTAGCTTTTCTGTTATTTTCGGATGAGAGTTAACAAAGAAGGGCTAAAATAATATCAATTACTCAAAACAAAATGGTATTGTGCAGAGAAAGTTGAGAGTCGTCCGAGCGGCTTGTCATACGGGACTTAACAGAGAAGGGTATGTTGTTTCCAAACAGTGTGTCCGCCGCTGATTGGCTCCCGCAGCTCGTGTTCAGACGTGGAGCCTGTTGAAATGAGCCACACATCTGAGCATGCGCCGTAAAGACCTCCATTACAAAGACCATCTATAGAAGAAGACACTACACGCGTATTCGACAATGTCTGTTTTATTATACATCACAAAGGGAAAAGGGGTGACGACTCTTGCATTTTTTCACTTCTTTGATCAACTCATTTGTACATTTTAATACGAAAGTTGCATCAGTTTTGTTGCATAATTTGACTAATGAGTTACATGAAGTTTATTGTTAAACCAAATCAAAGTACAAGAAAGTAGGTAAAGTAGAGATCTGGGAATGATTTACAGTAATGTAAAAAAAAACACTTGTAACCCGTCTTCACAATTCAGTGTCTACATCAAAAGACTAATACTTAAAATAATTTTAAATAACAATGACAAAGAATGCCTCTCTTCTCTATTTTGAGGGTGAAGAACTGGGTGTTATTGTCAGCTTCACAAACATTTATAATCATATAATTACATTAAGAATACATTGCAAAATAAGTGAATGACGACAATGCATGATATATTTAACTACTAATAAAATAACATTCTTTCCTGTCACAGATCAAGGTTCAAGGTACAGCAATACAGTTGTTCCTAGTGACTATCTCAACTGCAGTGATGTGGGTGTAATAAACAGTTAATTATACAAGTCTATATGTTTAATTAATTTGCAATAATTTTAAACATACAGCAACATAAATAAATATGATATTACATCAATTAATTTCTTGTTTGTTTGTTTTTATATTGAATATTAAATACTGCTACAGCCAATGCCATTATAGTCATATGTTATAGCCTTCATAATTTAATGCGTAATTTCAACTAAACAATAATTTTGTTTTATACATTGTCAACATAATGTGACACTTCATTGGCAGTAAAATGTGAGTACATTTTCCTGGTTGCCTCTGACCATTAGCACGGGTGGTCTCAGGTCACGTGACATCCAGTCCAGCCAGCCCAGATAGAGAGCGCTAGGGCACACACCTCTTCTTCCCACAGGCATGGTGCTGCAAGGTTAAAATACTAGATAAGCTGAGGTTAAATATAGTACACACCAAACCCTTTATTTACACAGTTGCATTTTTTCACATAACCACATTAAACATCTACGAATACTTAAGTCTTTCAAATTGGTTTCAAAATAAGTGTGCAATTGAACAAACAAAATCAGGAGTTGCTCTTTCAAAGTGTGTCTTACAAATCTCTTGACATCTTTACTTACACCAGGATTAGTGCAGCCTCTCTGGAGTAATCCTGCAAAACCTCATTTAGTCGGATCTGACGAAGAGTCTGAATCATAGAGGCAGGAAAGTTTAGCAGAGCAAAAACAATTGTGTAAGTTAGGCTTAAGATGTACAGTAACTTTCACCTTAGCTTTGTTCCTCTCCCAGTCCTGTTCAGTGATCATCCAAGGCCCGTCACTTACTCTGGTTGGTCCACATTCAGCGTCATGTTTCTGGTTCATGTCTGTTCGATATTGAGCCACCATGGTCTCAAACTGTTGTACACTAAAGCAAAGGGTGAAACAGAGAAAATAAACAAAAAGATAACTATATTGATGTAATACACTTGCTTTGAACTGCTTTCTATATGTGCACTTGCTGTCTTTATTTAGACTCATTTAGAGTTAGAGTTAGACTCACTTGATGAAAGTCAAACCGACCCAAAACATGCTAAAGACAGAATACAGCAGGGCAGAGGGGTCAAGAGAGGGGGCAACCGGGTCTATTGCCCCAAGCCTCAGGGTCAGGGAGGCCCATGAATGATCCCTCTCTATATTTTATATTATGAGGGGGCCTATGTGAAGCCTTCATGCCCGGGGCCCCGGCAAGTCTGTCAATTGGCCTGCAGGAGGATATTCAGCTCCTGCCTGATGGATAGGTGTTTGGCTTTAGGTGCAAGAAATGACTGTGCTATGTTACTAGTGAGGCATAGAGGGCACTATTTGACCAGTTCAGCAGATGCCACATCACCCCTCAAGTTGAGACCTGGAATGTGGACAGGGGTGGAGACTGTTTCATCTGTATTAGTGGGGCTCGTTGGTCTAGGGGTATGATTCTCGCTTAGGGTGCGAGAGGTCCCGGGTTCAAATCCCGGACGAGCCCTTCCTTCAAAATTAAATTCAAACTAATCAATATTAGGATTAAATTGAAAATCCAGCAGATTCTTGGTTGATGTTGAAGATCCCATTTGAGGAACATCTAAAAACCCCTCTGAATAAATTGAATGAAAAAGAAAAATGAGCACAGGCAGACAAAATAGATGAAAACTACAGCATATTCTACAAAAAAAATTCACCTTTCATGGCTAAACATTATTCTTAAGTGGCTTTCTAAACAAGTAGTTTTAGATTGAAAATGTCAGATTCATTTGATAGTTGAAGTTGGCCCGAAAAATCTTCCAAAAATTTCAATTCAACCCTGATTTACAAAATGTTTACATTGTGGTTGAATAAAATAACCAATTTATACAGACATTGTGTAAAACAGTGTTACATGCAATTTCAGCATCAGAGGTAACTGCTCAAGCACAGGTAGACAACTGAAGCATAGAGGGCGCTGTTTGACCATGGAAGAAGGCGCCACATCACCAGTGAGCATCTCTGAAACTACAGACCTGGATGAGACAGGGGTGGAGATTTGAAGTCTGTGTTTCCACTTCAGATGCGTAGCTCGTTGGTCTAGGGGTATGATTCTCGCTTAAGCTGCGGGAGGTCCCGGGTTTAAATCCCGGACAAGCCCAACTTTAAATTTGGTATGATAATAGACATGTTGATCTATACAGTTGCTCAAAAAAAAAAAACTTTACAGATTAATTAGATAACAAATCTTAAAAGTGCTTAAAAGAGCCTATTTATGCACAGATAAGATGATGTAGATAAACAACTAGTTGTCCAATTAGTAGGATTCCAGGTTAGTTAGGGTCAGATAATCACAAAGAAACTCCTTGTACTAGTACCTTTAGTAGCAGTCTAGAGTAATCTATGGGGTTGAAGATGTTTGAGATGTCCTGTAGCAACATTTTTTAATTTCTGTTTCCTTCTAAAAAATAACTTACCAGTGCTGTCTACGTTTATTCCATCCATTTATTTCATCAGTGAAACTTGTTAATCTGTGGTAAATCATCCCCAGTTAACTAGATTAAATTTCTGCCTCATACTGTAGAGGGAAATTTTGTCATATGTAATGCAGGTAAAGCTGGCTACTAGAGTTAAGCATCTCTTAAATCTTGTGTCACTGTTACTATTGAGGCATAGAGGGCGCTGTTTGACCAGTCCAATTGCTGCCACATCACCAGTGGACATCAGCAGCTGCAAACCTGGATGAGACAGGGGTGGAGATTTGAAGACTTTGCTTCAGTATCAAATTGTGGCTCGTTGGTCTAGGGGTATGATTCTCGCTTAGGGTGCGAGAGGTCCCGGGTTCAAATCCCGGACGAGCCCATTTTTCATATTGTGAATGTCCATGAAATTTATCCATAAATTAAGTCCAGGGCAAATTTCAGCTTTGTTGCATGTCAGTTTTTTATCAGTTTTTGCATTAAGACATTTCAGACTTACTTTATTGGTTGCGGGCTTTCGTAGATATCAGGAAGAATTTCAACATCATGGAAACCCAGACGAAACTTCTTGATGAGTGCCAGCACCCTGAGAAAAAAAAAAGCTTCAATGTATTTTATTTATAAAAAAAAATAATAATAATAATAATCTGTTTAAAGGTTACTGTACTGTTTTTAAATGGGTCTTACTCCTGCTTCTGCTCCTCCTTCTTCTCTGGTTCACCTCCAACAAACACTCGGACCTTACACCTGGCCCAGCGCTTCCTTCGCGTCAGCAGGTAGGGCAGCAGCAGAATTAAGCCTGCATAACATCACAGGATAAACAGACTTTGAGATTATTTTAATGACTAATTTAAACAAAGAAATCCAACTTCTTTTTCCATCACACAATCTTAATAGTTAAAAACAAACCTCCATCATCACACAACCAGTAAACATCTATTGTCTTCTTCTCTTGTTTTTTCTGAAACACTGTAGTTGCCTGAGGTTCATGGCTGCTGGGGACAGTGGCTGTAAATTATGATAATTGTAAATTAGATTATAGAAATATATAAACTAAAACATCATTCATCACAAGCAAGCAAAGTATAAAGAAAATGTTGTACAACAGATTACATGATAATGCAACATACAAATTGTGTTGGCTTGGGATGATGTACTATGTACACTCTCTGGTCCTCCATCAAAGGCAGGATTGACTAAAACAACACAGAAAAAAGGTTCTATAAAATGACTGCTGTGATAACAAGCATTGTAAAAACACTTGTAAAAACACAAGAGGATGAAATAAATTAAATATTTTACTGTGAGATTGAGGTGGATTAGAGATGTCCAGCCCTTCTTTCATTCTCAGCAGACCCACTCCATACTGCAGCTCGAATGCATCACTGAAACACAAACATTTGCATCAGTAAAAAAAATTTACTGTGCCAATCACGAGCCCTTTTTAAGTAATGCTATTTATTGCTCTATTTTATTAACTTTACCATATACTGTTAAACCACTACTCACTGCAGGATCCCAATGTATTCATGAGCAGCCTGAGGAGAGTCACTGCCCCAGGACTTCTTAAAACCCATCAGCAATACATTTGGTTTGATGCGACCCAATCCTGCCCCCTGGTGGAAAGACAACATAAACACAGGGTAAGAAACAGGACAGTCCACTGCATTAAAATACTTGGTTGAAGAAAGTCTATCCTAATTTGTAAAGTTAAGGACCATGGGTTGTGATTTATGATGATGTTGGTCCACATAAAAGGCTTAACTGTACTTAAAGAGGTTTTGCTAGGTGATTACCTGCATTAACATGTTTGCCCCTGAGCGCAGATCTGAGGACACTACTCCTCTGTAGAAGGACTTTATCTTTCGTTGATTCAACCACGAAACATGTCTCTCACTGGTCGCCTTCTCCACCACTGAGGGACTGGGACCAGACTGCACACAAATGGCATGAGGATCATGGCTGCATTTCATAACTTTGTTAAATTGTTTTGTTAGCAGCATGCCACAGAATAATATTTTTTGTTCAAGGTAAAAAAAGCAATAGAAAACTGGATGACTGTAGCTCACTACCTTTCCCATTCCTATAATTACAATCCAAGGTAGCTACGCACATTTTTGCTAAACAGTAATTTCGGGTTACAACTAATGCTAATATTTCATCATTATAAGACATAGTATTTTGAGTATTAATAAATATTGAATGGTGTTTGTTAACATTGTTTTGTCATAAGTCCAACTTACCTCAACAACATTGGCGCACATCATGAGACTGAGGTATTTGGTGAAACAGCTAACAAGGTCAACCAGGGCTGGACGGCTGCTAGGAGGTCCTGTGAGCACCAGACACTGAGGCCTAAAGAGACAACAGAGCCAGGGTAATGTAGATTTTAATTGGGGAATTTTACACACTATATATGTTTGGTGCATTGACTAACCTGTAGTTTTTGACATGTTCTTCCACATGGTTGAGGCCCACACACTGGTTCAAAGCAATGTTGTAGGAGCTGGCCTGCACCGAAGAACCCCAGTTCACAGCTAGTCACAGAGCAATCAGAGTGTGACTTTTTTAGCAAGACACAATAAGCTAATTTTATGAGCAGCTAAGACATTATTTGGTCTTTAAATTTACCAGGCTTCTTGTAAAGGGTGTATCCCAGGAGAAAGATGACTACTCCAAAAGCAATGAGAGCAGCCCACCAGGTGAGCAAGAACATGATGACCACACAGCACACTGCCCCCAGCAATGACAACCACTTACTGTAGAACCTGAAAGAGGGGCGCCAACCTACACACAAGCACATTTAGTATTCATTTTATTTATTTATTTGTTTGTTTTAGTTTTAAGTTTACGTACCTGGTGAGTTGGTGATTGAAGCATGGAAACAGCTAAAGTTGATGAGCGTGTACGAGCAGAGGAAGAAGTTGGAGATGATTGGAGCAATGGTGTTCAACTCAGCTATGGGACGGAAGTAGTTATAAATAGTTAATAGAAATGTTTCAAATTGATTAGCTGTATAAACACAATGATTTATGACCTTTCAAGTCCAATAAAAAAGTAAATGTCTTACCAATTAGAATAAAGCAGGCAGCAATAAGGTATGTAAGCAGGTAACCTCTGATTGGCTCATCATTCTTGCCGTAGCCTTTGCCAAAAAAGCCAATGAGAGGATAAAGTCTGTCCTTACATAGACACTGATAGAATAAAATTAAAATAATGAAACTTTGAAGGTGTGACACTTTTCAGTGAATGATTATAGAGTGGTTTAGTATGTAGGCTGATGGCTTACCTGAAAGACTTTGGGAGCTGACACCAAACAGGCCAAAGCAGATGACAAAGTGGCTCCAAAGATCCCCGCAGTGATGAGGGGAGCGAAAGCTGACACCATGCTCATTGACTGGACACATACAGTAGTCTATATTACTATGTCACTATATATTATATTATGTTAACAATGCATAGAAGTTTTTAGCCGGTTAGTGTGAATTCAGTTTTTGTACAGCAGAAAATAATACTGACCTGGTAGTAGTTACTGATCCCATATGTACATGAGCCATTCTGAATGCACTCAGAAAAGTCCCAGCCATACTGACAAGCTGCATCCACACAAGCATCAGGGTTTGAAGAGGCAGCAAAAGAATCATTCAAACCAGATGCATCACGGACAACACAAGAACCTGCAAAGGACAACACAAATAATTAAATATACTGTATATTTTTAGCCTTTTATGGGTTTATTAAACAGGATAGTATTGCAACTTTTAATTAGTTAATCTCTGAATATGGAGCTCGTACTCTACCAACTGAGATTACCTGCAGACCCTGACTAACTCTGTAATGTTCTCTTCTAGCTCAACAAAAACTGAAAGCCAATATGGCTCATATAAACTAATGTTTAGATAATGCTTACCAATAGTTGCAGAAATGACCAGATATGACAAAGTCGTGAAGAAAATTGCCAACAGTGTTCCTTTGGGAATGGCTACAGTTGGGTTCTAGAGAGGGGGAAATTGTTTTAGTTTCTGGGAAAACATATATAGCAAAAAGTGTAAAGAAAAATTGCTGACACACCTTTAGATCACCAGAAATGTTGGCTCCAGCCAAAATGCCAGTGGCTGAAGGAAAGAAAATCGAGAACATGCCAAAGAAACTGCCCTCTTTTCCGCGCCAGCCAGGCACAAAATTTTCAGCAAAGATGGCGGCTGTAAAATGAAGTATACATCAAATACTTATACTACTTTATAACAACAAAACTTTTACATTTATTATATGATTTGATAAGTCACCTCTGTAGCTGAAAAAACCCTTGGCCTGTTTCTGAGGTGTGGCGGGCATGATGGTTCCAACAATGTAGCTGGCGAAGGACACCATGATGACAAGAAAGAACAAAACCTGGGCCTAGGTAAACAAATTAGTACAGAGGTTTTTAAGGGAACATGCAGCTTTTTTATAACGCTGTATTGTGATCAATGTAGAAAGATTAGGATGGAGATATGAGGTGAGTTTTAGCAAATATAACCTACTGTTGTCTCATTTATAATTTTCTATGTTCCAAATGTGTTCTATATATTCATATTGTTCTATGTATAACTGGTCATTATCTAAAGTAGCCCATTATGTTTAGAAAACACAGCATACCTTTGATTCCCAAGCCATGCCAGCCATAGAAATGCCCAAAAGCAATGTAACAGTGATGATGCCAATGATGCGTATGTCATTTGTTTTGTCCACCATGACTGCTCCGTGTTCCTACAAAAAAAGAATATCCTGTCACAAAGAGCCAAAATAATAAAAAAGTTTGAATTTTGCATGCAAAAAAAATGAGTATTTACACGCATGAGGTCTGTAACAGTCTCTGCGAATCCAACAGTGTGCATGGCCACAGCTACTGCATTTGCAAAAGCGAAAATGAGACCAATTGACCCTCCTAGCTCTGGACCAAGACTGCGGCTAATCAGGAAGTACGTCCCACCTGAAGGCAGTATTGATGTTTAGTATTGTTAAAATCAAATATTTTTTATCACCAGTCATCATCCACACACTTGTAATAAACAGTAAAAATCGGTGATAATAACAAACCTCCTTTGACTTTTCCATTTGTAGCAATGGCTGAAGTAGAGAGACCAGTGATTCCAGTTATAGTAGAGGACAACAGAATGATCACCCAGGTCAGGCCTTGGGGACACATAAGAGAAGATACTTAGATTATTCATCATAGTTGTGGTTCTTATGCCTACAGCTATCCTGAAGTCATTATCAGTCATCATTTGTGATTTGTTGGACGTACCAATACCAGCTTGAGCAGTGATCCAAGGGAGTCGGAGATATAAGATCACACCCCAGATGTTCAACATGCACCGTATCTACAGACAAAATTATGCTATATTATCTAAAGATTAGAAACAGTCTATATAGATGTGAGACCATTGATACGATTCATATAAAAGAAAAATATGTAACATTACTCAGGAGCAATAATACCTAGAACTGTTGTACATGAAGTATTACTGCTTTTTTGAATGTTGTAAAAAAAAAAAATGCATATCTAGAGCTATATGGTAATATTTAGACCAATGCTGACCAACACTTCCTATGTTTGGCATTAAAAAACAATACACATTATACTGTAGTTTTACTTTTTACTGCAAGGACTTGTGCCCATCCATGTGATCAAAAATCTTACCATGACTCCCTGGACCCATCCAAAGCGAGTGGGTTCAGCAGGAGCCTCCTTCTGCTCCTCTTCATCATCTTCATCAGTGGTGTCGCCTCGGTCCAGGTGGTCTGTGGTCTCCTCATACAGAGGTGGTCTAGAGTCATCCTACAACACACCATTAAATTACCAATATGATCTCTTAGATCTCTGATCAAAATGCAATTGTAAAAGCTGCACATCATTTGTCAACTTTATGATCTTCATGATCAGCCTAAAGGCATTACTAACAACTAAATTGTTTGATGAACTGTAAAAGGATTTATCATTTACAGTGACCATTTAGAGTGTATTGTAACTTCAGTGGCAACAATGTTATTATAGTGCTTTACTATTGTTGTTATAGCCTATAATATGAAAATTGTTAGTTTTGTTCCTCACTAAATTTTCCAAATAAAAAGTGCAAAAACAGACTTTAGACTATTTATTTTTGAGAAACTGCAAACCTTTTTTAGAACTTGCTCCAAAACACAAGTTTTCTTCGTTTCAACCCCAGGGTAGTGTGAAACCTTGTATTCCTGTAACGTTGTCTTACCTGCGGATTGGCGTATAGCTGGTACAGGGAAGGCCTGAAGCGTCTGCGTCGACCCCAGACCTCGGTGTTGGCGTAGAAGTCGTAGTGTGGCGGTGCGTCAAGGGTCTCGTACCCGGTCACCGCGTCTGACCGGCTGGAGGCCACGCTGCAGCGGTCACCGAAGTATCCATAGTACCCGGACTCATCCAGCGAAGATGCCGCCTTCCCGTTGGCCACTGACGGTCTGTATGAAGCTAGATGTACCCCATCACCAAGCACCGGTAACTCCATTTAGATTAGAAATAAGTCAAATTTTGAAACTTGAAAAACAAAAAATTTCTGTGCTTAACGTGAACTCAAAGGTATATGTCCATGATGTGATTCAAGACGACTGAGACAACACAGCTTTATATTTGACCTTAAACGAGCAGGAAGGGCCCAAGGCTGTGCAATAAATTGGCTGCTTCGGTGAATACTCAAACAAGGTCTGTTACAGGAACTATAATCTCTCCATCTTAGGTCATTGACAAGTAGGCTACTATACAAAGGACCGCCATAATGAAACTTTAAGGTAGTCAAAGTTTTAATGGCTTGTTTCTCAGAGCTCCCAGGTGAACGTGGAGTTATGGTCTGTTGTCCCAAAATAAATCATTAATCTGCTCTGAGGGTGCAGCCAGGATGGATGTTGCAAACAGCATCATTATGTTGCTGGAACATGACAACACTAACCAACAGGTGTTTATTGTAGCTACTTGACTCTCAAAAAGAATGAGTGTCAATGTATGAATGGACACAGCTTGTTACAGCTATGGTTGTGTGATATGATGATAAAACGTATTGTGATGATCTTCTAATTGGAAAATTGTTGAATTGTGCTAAAGTGGTGCATTTATTTATGCTCTGCTCTTCACAGCCATTTTTACTAAAACAATCTCAGTTTTCATATTAATTAAAAAAAAGTTAGGCCTATAAGATCTGATAAATATTGAATTGGATGTACTTTGAATTTATAGTTTAAAAGGT
>JAVQKG010083165.1:0-10620 GCA_036025885.1 Hypseleotris bucephala
CTTTTTCTGTATTATCAGCAGCCACTAATTATCAGTGAAAACTGGGGTAGACAATGATTTTGTGGTAACAGATTCAACTTTACTACATGATATAAGGCACACTCTCCTAAAAGACCACAACAATAATCCCAATGCATTTCCATAGTTAGTTCCACTAACCTGCCTGGATCGTGTAGTCCATGTGCGTAGATTTCTGGAGGCTGGTTGGTGCTGTTAAAGTAAGGGTTGTTGAGTGGAATAGAATATGGTGAAGAACAGCAGTCTGTATCCATGTCCACCCTCAGCACTGAGCCTGTGAAATCACTGCATTCAAAAAGAACATCAGTAACACATTCAGGACTGCAGCATCAACAAACATGTCACTGACAAAAAGAATGTCTAAATGGATTCAAAGGATTCAAATTCATAATATAGGACTAAGTGAATACATATAAACTAGTATAAATAAAGATAAGATTAATTATTAATATTTCTGAATGCCTTTTATATCCACTTTCAGTACTAACACAAATCAAGATTAATGTTGTAAATTGAAGTCATATGAACTAAGCTAGGGCATTGGTTCTCAAACTGTGGTACAGGTACCACTCTGGTGGTACTTGGACCTGGTTTTGCCCTTCTTAGTCCTAGTTTAGTGTGGTTTAGACTTTGTTTAGTCCAGGTGTAGACCGCTCTGAGAACTGGAGTCATGGTTTATGGTAGTTATAGTTTGGAGATGATTTAGACCTGGTTAAGTCCTAGATTTACACCTGATTCAGACCTGATTTTGTGTTTGTGGGTTAGTGTTAGGTGGTATATATATATATTGAGGTGGTACTTGTTTTTGCAATATTGGTGTTGTCTAACCTGAGACCATCCATCTCCTCCATATCATCCAGTGTGATCATGCCGTCTCCCAGGACGATGTGCAGCAGACCGTCTGGACCGAACAGCAGCTGACCCCCGAGGTGCTTTCTGTGGAGCTCTGCAACCTCCATCAGCACTCGCACTGTCCTGGGGTCCACCTGGTTTGGATTTTTCCTGACAAATGTATGTAGTACATTTGAGCTGCATTACCTCTTAAAAACATCTGTGTCTATGGCTCAACTTATTATTATTAGATGTGAATTCTATTTACTTGAAACAATGACTGGGATGGTAAAATTATGACAGACAACAGATGCTGACATAACAAACCAAAGAGAAAGTGGGTGAAATAGTTTTGTGTCTGGAGTCAGTCTGGAGTCCTAAGTCATGTCTCACTGTTGAAGACAGTGGGTGGGTCACTGTATCTAACACAGACTGGAAGATGTTGCACAATATCATGTGCTATGTGAGGATTTGGCTTCCCAGTTTGCGCAAGACACTTTTTGTGAAACTTTGTGTGCATTTAAATACCACTTTCAAGTTGTTTGCCAAACAGTTACTATATGAAACAACCTTCAAACACTGTGTTATATTATCTTAGATTAAAGCCTACATGCTGCAGTCACTGTGACTACTTTCTAAGACGATAATTAAGACTAAGCTATTAAATCATTCATACAACTATCATTATGCAAATGAAAGTAGATCTTTTCGTGAGAGAGAATTGTTATTTTTAATAACAGCATTAACATGAAGCTCAGACCAAGTGCACACAAAATAAATGTTGCAATAGAACACCTATTCTAATTGTCAAAATTATACTTCATTTCTCTCTCTTGGATCTAAGCCTTTTTCAGTGTTAACAATGAACACTAGTTAGGCATAGTGCTGATTGACTGTGTAAGTATTCTAATCTCATGTAGATTAGATGTGTTGTGTTATATGCCATACCTTGACACGGTGTACTCCACCACGCGGAGGATGTGGTCGTGTGGTCCGATGGCCCAGCGCTCCTGGTTGGTGGTGTAGGACACGTAGAGTTTGCCATTCTTCTTGTAATTGGGGTGGAATGCCAGGCTTAGCAGTCCTCTTTCATCTCCTCCCTGTATTCATTGAGAAAGATCCAAAAGGTAATCATACTGCTCCTGGGCTACTCCCTTCAGTCATCTTCAACACAGCACACTGCTAAACCACACCACTCTAAATTATTCTTTTATAACCTTCTTTTTATGAATCCTTTGAATTCCACTGCTTTTCTCTCATTCTTCTCCTCTCCTTCCAGGACTAATTCACTTCACACCTTCACCAACCTCACTAAATGTACCATTAGCAGCTATTCTTCAGAGTTTGACTTTGGACAGAGCTGCACCTCCTCTACAATTCCTTTAGGCGCCCTTCTTAGGAGCCTGGTTATGTGCGCTTGTGAGGGTCGTGGGGCCCTCCCGGTGGCCTCCATTGTGCTGTGATTTGTGTGTGTAATCTTCAGGGGATATCGTGAATGGTGTGCTGAGTGGCTGAAAGAATTTATTAGCTCACTCACAGTTCATAGAGAGCACAAAGTGCAGAGTGCTTCAGACCCTGCTTTTTGCTCCCTGTCCCCCATCACACTGAGGTTTACACAGAAACCATGCAAAATCTAAGCACTTTGAAAAGGGGAGGGGGCAATAGTAGAGTAAAAAGAGGTAAAAAGAAAAGCTAAACAAGGAAGGAGCTGCTAACTCCCACTGTCTTGGCAACATGTTTAGAAAACATGTAAATTGCTTGTGTAATATGTAAACCTTTGTCTCACCCTGGAGGCAGCTGCATCAGTTGTCACTACGCTGGTGGTCCAGCCATCATAGTGAGCTGTAATCATCATCTATGGCCCCTCTTTGCTCACACTATTTTCTACTACTTTTCCCACTATTTCTGCTTCAGAAACAGACGCTTAGGTTAAGGTATTAATTAATCCACAACATTAACAGTGTTCACGATAAGTTTAAATGGACACAGCATCCCCAACACTGCTGGTTTCATCATCATTAAAATACAGAATGTGATTGGGTTTAAGAATGGTTGGGTTGTGTTTGGCCTGTGTTATGTGGGGTAAACATTACACTGACCCAAACTGCATAAGAGATGACTGTGTGTGAAAGAATGTACTTAAAATATCAATGAGCAACAACCGAACCCCACATCATCAGCCACTGGGGTTCTCTCAATCTTAATATAAAGTCAAATGTTGTGAAAGTTGACAAATAAATCTTCGCTCCAAAGGCTAAGTTCCTTTGCTCAAAAATTTATGAGCCCTACTAAATGTCAGATCGGTGAAGTCAAATAAAGAGGAGTTATGTGGGAGGGAGGGAGCAGTGTACAGCTGGATGTTAGTCCGAACAGAGGTGAACACACTCTGCCAAAGAACGTCTTCATCCAGGGATGTGGAAATTCTCAAGGTCTTCCTGAAAAGCTGGGTCCATATGTTGGATTTGGGACGGCAGTAACCCGTATCCCCAAAATAAACTCACCGTGGGGAGCAGTAGGCCTGGATCCGGAGCCCAGAGGACACCACCAGAACACACAGTGGTTAAATGAACTGAAATATTAGCTCTGGAGCTAATGAGAGGCTCCCAGAGCAGAGCTGACACAAACACAGCCTTCAACATCAACCCATGTGAAGAGACACCTCCATTACATGAAGAGTCTTCCTGAGCATTGATCACAGTCCTGCTGAAGCATACACACCCCAGAGTCAAACACCACGGATCTAAAGAAAGGCTGATGTCTAGAACATTTTCAGTGGTTTGGCAATCAGTCATTAAATCCTTGGGGCTGTAGCAGACCTAAGAAACTTTTTGCTATATATATATACATACACACACACACACACACACACACACACACATATATATATATATATATATAAAACGCAAAAAGTACTACTGCCATCTTGAATAAAATAATAAACAAAAATATTCAACAAAAAAATAAGACCAGTAACTATGTGGACTTGGTGTGGTCTTCTGCTTATTAGATTCATGGAAGACAGGTAAACAAATGCTCCTGTCTTACTAAAAGAACCTTTGAAAACACACAGTCCTCAGCAGTTACTGTAATCATCTTAAACCAGTGTGGCATTCTTCACTGACTCCAACACCAGCAGAACAACACAGATCTGGCACTCACTCTTTTCTCTTAGCAGGGCCAATGTCGTAAAAGTATTGTACAAAGAAATCCTAATACATCAGTTTCTATACTCAACAACCACAACAAGGTCAAAGTTGCTAAGCACCTTTCTTCTTGATTTTGATGCTTGCTTTAAACATGTATGAATGAATTGATTAGCTAACATGCAAATGTCTAATCAGCTAAGCCATGTAAACTGGAATAGGTGTAATGTACCTGTAACAAAACAAATGCATGTAATTGTGGAGTCATTAGTGCTAAATATCATGTTTAACTGACATTATAAACCCCCTATTAGACTGAACTGTACAGAACCACAGCCTGTGAAGTAAATGTGCCTCATTTGTCTCTGTTATGAGCTGATATTCTTTTAGAACTGGGCAGAAGGTTCTAAATGAATCTCTCATGGGACATACAGCGTTCATATTTCACAACACCTGTCTGTGTGCTCTCCAGCTCAGTACTCCAGGGATGTGGTTTTGGCACCGTTGGAGCGCTGGCATCCGTCCACACAAAACGGGAAAAGTTATGCTTAAGGATAAGGAGTGGTGGTTATCTAAGATCTGGTGGTGCTTAAAATGGAATACAGACTTCCTCTTGAGTGGCACACGGCTCCAGAGATTCCAGTTTACAGAGACAGCTATCTTTGTGCTCAGAGACACAAGTGCTGGCTCATACTTTGTTACTAGAAACCTTTTGATCCCGGCTTGTGGGCATTCCTCAGCCAAAGACATTCCACTTGAGCTGATCAGAGCAAAACAGTGACAGTGTTCTTCAATTACAAGCTTTCTGAGGAATCAAAATGAACATCTCTTTATTTTGATCAATTTCTTACAAGACAAATCTCTGAACAAACTCTTGTGTGATATCAGCTCTATGGGTAGAGCATTTAGTCCTGAACTACAAGGCTGGGCTATGTACGACCAAAAATCTTTAGATTAGATTAGACCAAAAATCTAATCTAATCTCACTTTTCCAAAATGAGGATTTTAATCAAAGCTCAATAAACTTAATACAAATCACAGATTGATTTTTATGATTTAGCAGTTTTTCGCACTGTGTAATATTAAAAACTACCGTAATTAAAACTACCCTGTCTTTTTTTACCATATCCTTTACCATTGTTATCTCCACCAGGAGGTAAACTTTTCGGGTCTGTTGGCGTGTGCACATGTGTGTATATGTTAGTAACTTCCCGCAAAAACACAGATTTGAATGAACTTTTCAGGGAAGCTCAGGAATGACAAAAGGAAGAAGTGATTAGAATAATCAGGATTAAGGTCTGGATGTAGGATTGTTTCAAAGAATATTACCTTCTCTGTTGTGCCTCTGTTGTCAGAGTCATTGTGAGACAAGATGGATGACTTGGTGTATATTTGGAAATGTTTCTAGGTCTTTGTATAGAATTAAAAAAAATAAATTCAATGGCTGGCCTGGCCACTCAGTGCTTGTTTGATGCCATGTGAATCTAGTCACAAATAGTGACTAGATTCATATAAATTACCACCAATTCAAAATGTGCTTCTATGACTGAAGATTTCACTCACTGTGACATGTGTTTGACCCCAGCACTGTATCTCATAGCTGTAATGTAAGGATGAGTAGTGCAGCTTATTTTAGCCCATATGAAGCACTCTAACCCTCTGATGACTGTTGAGAATGTACTGCAGCTGCCACATATGCTCTGACATATTAGTTTTAGGACTAAAATATTAGAAACAGAAATACACACTAGTCAATGGACTGTCTGTGTCTTCATTCTGAAAACTGACTGTCCCTGTCACACCATTGATTTACATAGTAACACATAACCTATAACTCATTTTGAAAAAATATCTAATTGCATTTTTTATGACAAATATTATATACTATATTATACTGACAATAGATTTGCAATATTGTATTGATTTGATTCACATCACATCACATCACATCATAAACCTGTCTAGAAGAACTAGCATTTTAAAGAAGACTAAAATATTAACTGTTAAACCTCCACAAGGATCACATGGCTTTAGAATGTTTGTACAGGTTTTGGCATTAGACAGAGGTTTTGAGAAGGTTTTTATATTGCCCAAAAAATGCAGCTTTTGCAATTTGCTAATTGCTGCCATTTCCGTTCAATTGCGATATATGTTTTGTTTTGACCTGTCAGGCTGCAAGATGAATGTTTTTTAGCCAATTCTGTAGGATATTGGAATTTAAAGGGTCTATCCAAAGACAAAGTTACAATTATGTTCATGATTGTTTATGAGATTCCGAAATAAACACAATACAGGCAGCACTCAAGAAACTGAAAACACTATCCACTACTGTACAATCAAGGCCTAAGCAGCTTCAGAAAGGGCCATGACTACAACTGGACCTAATTGTAGGCATATGATCAACATTTTCCCCCACTTGGTGAAGTGAAGGTGTGTTTGTGTGTGGTGGATGGGATGGTGGAGAAGTAGAACATAGAGATTACATTTCAGCAGCAGAACACCCACCTTGCCGTTAGCATGCAGCCTACACCACTACAGCGCAGCATTGTTTTCTTGTGCAAGTTTAGCTTAATTGGCACCGTGGGGATCCAGGCAGGGGGAATCACAGAACATTACAATCAAAGCATGTGCGTGTGGCTGATGATAAAGATGTTATCTGGCAGCTCTCTGGGGTTCTTCTCCATCCTGTTGACACTGGCTGTAAACACCTGGGTCTTCTGCTGCTCCTGTCCACACCAGCACATGATGGGACTCTAGGGGCATGTGGATGCTGTAATAATCATTTTATTCATATTCAGATGATAAGTGAGGAGCAGGGGGAGAGCATCCCGTGGGGAGCTGCTGTGCTCTGTTTGACTTGGTGTAAGCAGGAGATCTTGGAGGCCTGCGTGATAGATAAACTTCCTTTCTGAGAGTGTGCCCACCACACATCTCAGCTACACAATCTCCTCCTGCTGAAGCAACTACGTCCTACAGAACTATCAGAACTATCGGATGTGCTGCTGTTTGGATGGAGCGGTGTTCTGTTGAACAATGTAGTCTTGACAAATTGTTGCTGGGTGAGTCCACACGGCTCTCATCATGACTTCATGACTCACATGAGCTCTGTATTTTAACAGTGTCTCTGTAGGACAGTCCGATGCTGCAGCAAAACCAGGCTCACTTCACCTTTGCCAAACAACAACAGCCCGAGTCTCCGCTTCCTCCGTGTTCTCCGCTGCACTACAAACTGTCTGCTCCTCGGAAAGTTCAGATGTGCTTTGCCAATTTCAAAAGACATAGCTTGAATTCTGCTCAACTGGCCTATTTCTGGTACATTTGTGAAGGCAACTTTTCTCCGTGATACAAATGCACAAATCCAAGCACAGAAGTTCTCATTCACTTAATTCTATATGGCATCGGGCCGTGGTCATCGGGCCACTTGGGCAGTGACCCCCAAACCGGAGGCTAAAGCAGATCTCACATCTCAGTCTAGAAAAGTGCAGTTCTAGGAACAGCCAAGATAAGGCGCATATATAAGATAGCTTAGGGAATTAAACATTTGTTGATATTGAAAAGAATTAAGACTGGGATAAGTGTACAAGTGGCATAATATTGAGGCAATATGTCATCCTGTGGCATGCCTAGGTACTGCCAGCTAGTATTTTGTTGTTGTCCTATTGTTCTAATATATTCTGAAATTCTGAATATGGCTGGCTACAAGTCACCACATAAAACTCCTAAAAAGCTTGAGCTATTTATTCACAGTCTATTCCAAAGCCCCACTAACCTCCCGGCTCAGACCTCACACAAAGTTTACTACTTGGCTGTTATTAGAAATGCTAAATTTGGCTCTTCTTTTTTTTAAACATTTGAAATGTACTTTAAATTCCCTATTAACTGGACTGATTGTTTGAATGAGAATGGCAATATTTAGAATTCAAATATTAATGCATATATTCAAACATGGGCAGAACTAAAAGCTAACAAGCCTGTTGCCTCTCCTGCTCAGTCTGGGTCCTAAGACAAACACTGGCTGAACACATGTTTCTGTGGCCCCTGACATCCAAATATCCCCATCGGTCACCTCACCTGACAGACTGGCTTTCATAACAGCAGAGGACTGGCACACAGCTAAACTTAACAGTGCAAACAAAACTATATCAACTAAGAACAGATCAGAAAAACTCATTGTAAAGTTTAAATTCACAAGAAATCCAAAAGTTTTGAGATGTGCTATCACTGCTAGTGGCTACTGTAAATGCACTAGTGTGATCCATTATTTTAGCTGTGAAACAAGTAGCTGCTGAAAGGATTGAGTAAGCCTTCATGTGGGTTATTACCACTCAAAGGAACAATGTGGAACAGATTAAGAAAGCCATTAATCCATCTTGTGAGTGTACAGTTAATTAGTGGGTAGTGGTGTAATGATTGGCTGCGATCACCTTTGATGAATGGCTGCTTGTTTGGAGTAATTATATAATTGATTACTTAATAGAGTACAGGCACCTCTTTTCAGAGCATGTGTTGTATTGTTAAGACTGGAGGTTCTAGAAGCTCACATATTCATTTCATTTCTCTTCTTTTTTAATTTCTGGAATCATTTTAATTATTTCAATGTTGCACCCATGACAGCGGAAGAGGACATATTTAGTAGGCATGTTTTATTAAAAGGGTTTCAAAGCTGTACTGTACCTCTGTGAATGGTTGGTAAAGACTCCCACATCAGCATATGTATGTAAGGGTCAGTGGATGATTAATATGTTTGTGCAGTGTGGCTTTAGTTTTAGACAGATAGCTGTAGTTCTATCTTGTGAACATTGCATCTATGTTAACATTACAATACACAGAAGCCAAGGCCTTGTAGTGAAGCTGTGGAGACTCACCTTGAGGCTGTTCTGTACCAGCTTGTGGATGTCTAGGAAGGGCTCCTTGAGCAGCACCAGTTGGTGGGTGAGTATCCGGACGAGCCCCTCTCTCTCCAGGACAAAGAGGCGCTGAGAGCCGTCCCCACAGTGCACCGCAGCCACCGGCTGTCTCACACCACTCAGCACCTCCTGGGCACAGTAGCAGTTGTGTTTGTGTTTCCTGGGCAACCGTGAGATACAAAAGGTCAAAGACTGACGACGCTGGTGAGAAATCCAATAATAAAGCCTGAAGACTTTGGACTATTCAGATCATTTGTAGTTTGGAAGGAAGCAGTATGTTCTAGAGTAGATACAAGCCAAAGGGACACACAGTTCTGTTCTGTCACATTTGGCAGGAACAAATGCAACACTTACATAAAACACATATGTGCAATATGCATACAGACTCACATCATTGAAAAAGCCAGATGACAAACCTGATATCTTCTATTTTCTCATCTCCCAAGTCGTTGGAATCCTGGCCATGGAGTGGTTTTCGCTGAAAATCAGGAAAGCAAAGGCTGCCATCCCTCCTTCCATAGTACTGGCAGAACTCGTCCACGTCAGCTTGGAACAACTCTAAAAACACAATACGTGACTTTGTATTATTTATACTGAGCTTGAATTATACTAAAACCAGCAACAGAGCAAAATCCAACAGTCATCATTGTGTTACTTGGAATGTGCTTAGTCTAAGAAATGGAGAAAAAGTTATTGTAAGGGAGAGTCAAGTAGAGGATGTAATATGATGGTGGGGAGGTTGAGTTATGCTTGATGAGCCAAACCAAATCCTGGCAAAACTGGTTTGAAGTGAACAAGTGAAGAGGAACTTAGCCAAACCAAATGCTTCAGAGAAATCAGGCTATTAACTGTACTGCATCTGCTTGACCACAAGGGTAACCTGGGTCACGTTACAATTTACGGGTGTATAAAGTAAAATGTTATATGTGCAGATGTATTGTCTTGATCACAAATATGTCAAATGATTAACAATTGAATGACTGCCTCTAAAACGTTCTAATATTCTTTCACTTATTAACAAAGATCTTCTGTGTTGAATTAGCAGAGAAACACATGGGCCCAGCATGAGAACTATAATAGTCTATTAGAATGGCATATAATTCAAGCATTCTCATGTTTGTAGAGTAGGAATCATTATTTGCTCTTTTTTCCAAACTAATACAGGGGGTCCATTTTCCTGGCTGCACACGGACCAAGGCAACAACAGTGGCACCAGCTGGGATTTTCCTGTTGGCATTTCTACACACAGAAGGCAAGTGAGGTATAGTGAAGAGCTGTGATGCCTTGTTAGATTGTTTTTGCGAAGCTCCTTGGAAATGTAATCTTGGCTGAGCCTTTTTCACAATTGTTGTAATGTTTCCATTCCATGAGAGGTCTTGGGAGATAGTTGTCCCCAAAGATTTAGAGACCTGCTCCACCTCGTCTCCATTGATGAAGAGAGGTTCTGGTTTTGCCTTCTTCCTGCTGTAGTCAATCAGAATCAGAATCAGAAAGGTTTTATTGCCATATGAGTGAACAGGTTCACAACATTAGGAAATTGCTTTGGTACTTGGAGCAAACATAAAACAAATACTAAACATGCAATAAATAAGATAAAAACAAATAAAACTAGAAAGCACTCGGAGAGTGCATACCGACGCCAGGACAGCTCATTTCCCCTATACAATGTTTTGGCACTAACTGCGACTTTAATCTGTGATGTCTAAGGGTTTTTATATTGT
>JAVQKG010083299.1:0-10891 GCA_036025885.1 Hypseleotris bucephala
ACAGTTGCGGACGTATTTGTTTGAAGTGACAAGTAGTTCCATCTCGTCAAACTTGTTGGCAATGGATCTGGCGTTGGTGAGGCGTTCAATCTAGCTTGTAGACCTCCACGGCTCCCCCGCTTCTGTTTACGCCTTTTTCTGGACCCGACAACAATCCATGGAGATCCCGGTGGCCTTGCTATCTCCTTCGAAAACGTACGGGTCCGGTGAAAGTCACTTGTTACGTCGATCTGACATTGATGTCCAATTGTCAGTAGATCCACACGGCTATAGATGTATTTAGGCTGGTTGTGGGGTTCGGCATACACTATACCCACTGTGATCACACATAATAAGCACCAAAACGGAGAGCCAAACAATTACAATTTAAAAGAGAAGCTAACCCACAACCCAGCTCACCTTAACACTGGCATGCTCCAGCTCCCTCTGTCACTGTGCCCAGAGTTTGTCAGAGGCCCATTCATCTGCTTGCTTTGTTGGACTGGCCCTCTCAGCCGACTGTGATGTGTCCTCACTCCACACTCATTCTACATTTTCTATAGTATCCATATCAGAAGCTAGTACACGCAAAGGTGTTTACTACTATAGTGACATGAGCACTGGTAGAAGTGTAACATCTTTGTTTGCTGTATATTCTTCTGGCTTGACTAAATAATAACAGTTATTGGTAATCAATTAAGTGTAAAAGTAGTATAATAATTTAACAGATACAAAACCACATGTTTGCAGTCTAAAGTCTAAATTATATATATAAAAAGTTTATTCTTGTAACACTATGTCTCTAATTTAAGTCAGCTGCAAGCATGTACCTCCTTTCCTCCAACAGTGAGCCACAGGGTATGTGCTACATTGAAACCTCAAACTTGGATGGGGAGACCAACCTTAAAATCAGACAGGTAATATTTTCAATAATTTCATTAATACTAGCTTGTAGTAAATTAAAATAAGAATTCAAAACACTGATTTTATAATGCCATAACTTTATTGACAGGGTCTCCAGGTGACAGCAGAGATAAAGGACACTGACAATCTCATGCGCCTGTCTGGGCGTATGGAGTGTGAGAGTCCAAACCGCCATTTGTATGAGTTTGTTGGAAACATCAGACTGGATGGCCACAGGTGATACCATTACAGAGCTTTGTGTTTGGCATTATGACTTTTATATTACCTTAATAGTATAACCATCTACTGTGGTTTGATGGCTAATCCATTACAGGGAGCATATTTTCTTATAAATGTCCACACAGTGAAAAATCTGAATTTACAGTATTAAGACAAATGTTAATCACGTGAAACGTAGTAATAATATAATTTTAATGATAATAAATATCTATACATTTTAGCCCAACAATCAGCCACTGATTTAAAGAGTTAGGAATTATGTTGCTTAGTTTGTTTGATATGAATGAATGAGTTTGTTTGATAATAGATGTTTAAAACTATACTGTGTTCTTCATAGATTCTATAAAAAAGAAAGAGGATGTTTGTGTCTGTGCTTCTGCTTGGCTGACTTTTGTGTCTAAATGCAGCACTGTGCCGCTGGGGCCAGACCAGATTTTACTGAGGGGAGCCCAGCTGAGGAACACACAGTGGGTCCATGGAGTAGTAGTGTACACGGGACACGACACAAAGCTAATGCAGGTACAACATCCTTACATGATGTTTTCATACTTGTTAAATGAAACACTGTGTTATTAATTGTTCACAATCTTGAGAGGCAAAAAGATGACTCAGACCTAGTTTCTCTCATAATGTGTCGCAGAATTCTACTCGCCCACCTCTGAAGCTGTCCAACGTAGAGCGAATTACCAACTTTCAGATCCTGGTGTTGTTTGGCTGCCTGCTCGCCATATCACTGGTCTGCTCCATTGGCCAGACCATCTGGAAGTACCAGTATGGCAATGATGCCTGGTACATGGATCTCAACTGTAAGAGTCCCAAAGCACATGCTACATCTTTTTCCACATATTTTGTCTCACTTGTCCATATCAGCTTATTTTCTGTCCTATTTTAAGTTAAATAAATGCTGGTATGTGTTCTGTTGATTTTTGTTGCCTCACTTGAACTAAGTTTCACATTACAAGTGAAATATGTGGCAAAGTGGGAATATTTACATTCCCTGTTACAGAGATATGCTTAGATGTGTTTTGTTGTGAGTGTATGTTAAAGAAATGGTTGAATATCACTGCGCTGCTGTACTTTTTGTTTACTTTCTAATGTTCTGTTTGATTTTGTTTTCTTTGTTGTCGTTTTTTAACAGCTCCAGGTAACAACCATTTTAAAGCCTTGGCCATCCGTGAATGACCCTCCCTTACTAACCCCTTAATGAAGCTCTGCCTTTGCTAAGCAAATGAAGCCCCCTATCCTCGCCCCTTAATGGTTGCCCAACATTGTATGGGCCATGCCATGGACAAGCACAAACCAGGGATCCAACAATAGGTTTTTCCCCTCCAGCTCTCTTACACCTTTGTCTAGTTATTTTCAGTGCCTGATGCAAACAGTGTCTCACTCTTCCTTCATTTTTTGTGTATCGTTAACCACTTTGCACTTCCTGAGATTCAGACCTTTATCATATACTGTTTTATAGTGGTGAACATTTCATTGGCAGATAGTATAACATAGATATTAAAGGATCAAAAACATTCATTTTCAAATAGTGCCTTTGCCTCATGTTGTGTGCAGGTTTCACAAAAAAGTAGGAAATGAAGTTACACTTTCACATGTTGTATGTTTTCAGACTCAGACATAAGTCCAGAAACATAAATCCATAAAATATATCTCCTAATTAACCATATTTGTTTGCCATGGCAAAGCTCTGAACCTGGTCTGCAAAGTGATTATCGTGACACTTTGGCCATTTCTCTTTAATCTTAAAAGGTCTGTGTAGGAGAGGTTGTGCCCTGGTCAAATACAGCTTGCATTATGACTTACACTTTGCCTTTTTATAGAGATTTTACATAGACATCTATTGGTTTAAAGGACTTTTGCAAACTGACACTGCGGCCTGGTCTAATTTAAACACTAGTACGTTATTAAGGGGAATGTAAGTCATAAAGCAGGTCTCCATCTTGATGATTGTATTTCCATAAGGGGTGGTTGAGACTCTGCCCAATGCATATTATCTAACCTGTGACAAAAGCAAGAGGTGGAGAGGTGCCATATTTAGTTCCCAAAACAACTTTCACTTTCATGGAAGCACTTTCTAAATGATAGTTGACACTATGATACAGACTAAGCCGATGTATTGTTTTGCTGCCATCACAGAGGATCATATCACACACACTCGTGATTATGCATACGTAGTGAATAATTAATTTGACTTTGACCCATTGCAGAGTGCTGACAGTGGTCTATGCAGGCACTATGCTTTTATATTGTGACAACCTAACCTTATGGACACTGGGGGCAAAGTGTAAAAGCTGATGCAGCAGTGAATTTATAATATACATATTTTCAGCAAAAATATAATGCAACACAGTGACAACTGATAATGGGGCAAAATTATATTTGATCACTTTTGCATGGCTTATCCCAAATCTTACTTAACAAACTAGCACCTCAACTGGAGTGAACTGAAGTATTGAAGTATTATTAACATCCAGACTTTTTGCTGGCATAAACCACCCACTCTTTTCCACAATTTGTTGGTTGGGAATGTGCTATGGACTGAATCTCCCCCCTGTGTCTTGAGAGCATCCAATATGTTTGTCTTCCTCCCCACTTCAGACTAGTAATTCCTCCATTATGTGTTGTTGTACCAGTAGCAGTAGCTTCCATTCTTTGTGCCATCCTTGTAGTCCATTTCACAAATGATCTTATGGGGAAGCGCTCTCCCTCTCAACCTGCAATGCTAATATCAAGGCTTGAGGTAATTAGACCACCTGCAAGCTGTGGAAAGGTAAATCACATCCCTGCTGTTTTCATGTTGGATGTCAGTGGGGGTACATGTTTATCATAGCCAGTTGTTTTGGGGGGCTTTTGGGGACAAGCATCATTTTTCTGCATAGTGCTTTGTGGAATCCATTGCCTGGATCATGCTGGATGCCAAGGCTGCTGCTGTGATACTAATGACATTGAGATTCCTTAGTCCCTTTTTGCTACTCTGATTTTAAGGGACATTAAATTGGACTGCTAATTGGTTGAAATCTAAGAGGATGAGGTTGGGTGGAAGAAATGGTTAATTCCAGCTAAGGCATGATGTTAGCCTAAAACATTATCTGGATTAGGCTAATGGCAAACATTAGCTGGAAATAGCTTTGGGCATTTTCATTAAAGTGACTTGTTTTGTTTAACCCCACTGATGAGTTGTCTTTGTATTACCCCTTTGTTCAAAACTCATCCCCTTTATAGATGGTGGAGCCGCCAATTTTGGCCTCAACTTTCTCACTTTCATCATCTTGTTCAACAACCTGATTCCTATTAGCCTTCTGGTCACCCTGGAAGTCATCAAGTTTATCCAAGCCTTTTTTATAAATTGGGTGAGTTTTACATTTTATTAACAATATATGGACTCTCATTGTAGTAAGAAAATGCCCTTATATACCCCTGTGTAGAGGACCTTTTTTGTTAGGAAAAATGTTTTTAATTCTCGCTTATCCACATTTAAATCAACAACATTTTCAATAATGTTTTTTGGCACAATTTCTTAAGAACATTTTGTATTAAATGTATTAAGATACATTTAGAAAGAGAAGGACAACAACATCATATTTTGTTACACCCTCTTCTATTGATTTATGTGTGTTTTTCCAGGACACTGATATGCTGTACGAGCCTACCAACACACCCGCTATGGCTCGAACTTCTAACCTAAATGAAGAATTAGGCCAGGTAATCACCAAGAAGTGCATTTGGACCTTTATCATTTACTGTGGATTACAGGCATTAGTTCTCATCTAATTCTCATTATTCTCCTTTCCTTTCTATGTTTTTATAGGTGAAATATATCTTCTCTGACAAGACAGGGACTTTGACTTGCAATGTGATGCAGTTCAAGAAGTGCACAATTGCTGGAATAGCCTACGGGTATGTTTCTAATTCTCTTCTGGTTCCATCCTTTACCTTGTCATCTTCACTGAACTCTGACTTGTGTTCATAGTACATCTGGTGGTTCTTATTATTGCTGTCCCATTAGCGGAACCTTTCAAAGCAAAGTACAAATAAAAGACACTTTACTGTCCTGTCAGTATAGACGTTATTGTTTTAATGTGACTTTCTAAGGTTTTACATTTGGCATTTTTTAGGTTACAGACAAAATGCCCCTGTCCTCTGTGTATCTAGAGAGGGTCCTATGTGTATTTGTAGGTTGGTAACCTGCAAGAGACACACAATTGCAGATTCTTATTTCTTTTTATCGCATTGTTATGTTTTCTGTAGATTTTCTATCATATTCATAAGTAAGCCCTGATGCTCCATTGGATCTAGAGTGTTTCTGTAGAGCATGGCAAGAGCAGCTGTGACAGTATGTGATTAATCCCATTAGGATTCAGTTAAAAGTGTGATTGATGAAGTGTACAGTGAAGGACAAAGATCTGCATATCTCTGTATCTGTAAGAGTATGAAGGCAGTGACATGATATTGTGAATACACCAAACATAATTTTACAAGACATAATTTTAGTTGCTTTGTGAAGGCTTGAGATTAGTTGCACAGGTCTTCCTAAACTGACACACTCACCTGTTAATTTTCTTCTAGCGCCAGCATCTGATAAATGTTGATGAGTATTTCACAGCAGCAGTAATTGTCAGGTTCTAATGAGGCGAAGCTGTTATGATTGTACAGGTGGTGCTACATTAGACCTTTCCTTCATTTGGATCAACAATAGTATAATATTAGATAGTACCAACCTATTGTATTGCGAAAACATAATTTGTAAGTAGTTTAATACTGTACTTGTGTATTAAGGAAAATCATGAAAAAGAAACACATACAGGACTAGGTCATTATTAGAACTATGCTGTTCATTGTTGTGCCGGCATTTATTCTTTACCACTGTAATTAATAATGCCTTCCCCAGTGGTTTAGACTATAATTAATTCCTTTGGTTTGGGGAAATCTCAAGGAGAAAGAAAAAACTCTCAGAATCCTCTTGGGCGTTGTTAGATTGAAGAGAGTGAAAACGTACTGTGAAATCAAACAACATTCTTATAAATGCCTATTATTGAGTGTAATTTGTATTGGTTTGTTGTGACTTGTGGGTAGTATACAGAGTGAACAAGCCCACAATATATTCCAAACTGAGGCGGAATCGTTTAAGGCCCATAATGTTCATTGAAGCACAAGCTCCACCCTTAGAGTTAACAAAAGCCTGCATTGCAGTCAGTCTGCCAGTGCAGACATGTGAGAAATAATGATGCCTTATTCTGGTGCTGAGCACATTTACAGCATTGCTGATTATTTCACTCACTCATTGTTTGTGTGAGACCAAAATCATATTGTTTTATATATTATATACACATAATATAATTTATACATTATATGTATACAGTATACATTTGGAAGCTTAAAAAAATAAAATAGATAAATAGATAAAGCCGTGACAATCATTCAAGTGCCCATCACAATTACTGTATGTTCATCTCTAATTTTTAGCCTGATGTCTATCATCACTACCCAGACATCTTGGCCTTAATGTTTGCAATCGTTAAAAGTAAATTTTGGTGCAGACCAAGCTCACCTGTACATGTTTGGAGTAGACCCCTTGATTTTTGTTCTCCTACCTTCGCTCCAACAGTCACGTCCCAGAGGGTGAGGATGGTAGTTTTGCAGAGGATGACTGGTAAGATGATGTGAAATGGTGAATTTTGACAATTGCTTCTGTGCTGTAATTAGTGATGCTTGGCATTGTGGAAACACAACTATGAACACAATGTGCATTTGTTATTTGTGCTTTCTTGGGAATTGTTGAATGTGACTGAATCTTTATTACCTGTCTGTAAGTGAATATGTTGCTAGTATTTGATCTTCTCAACATCAGAGGTACAATAATACAGATAATGACACACATTAGGCTGCTATATTTAGTCAGACCAAAACTCTTTGTATATTTACTTCAAGCTAAAGATGTGTAGTGCTTTAGTTCCCTCAGTTTTCTTGAAGCTATTCTGGCTGTTCTGTGTACACCCACTTCAGCTCTCTCTCTTTCTCTTACTCACATACACACATACACACATACACACATACACAGAGCCCTACTTCTGAGATCCTCAGTGTTGTGATCTGTAGTAACAGCATGGGTGTGTCTTATCCATTTTGCATGGAGGATTGGGACCTGTTTGTCAGTGCCTATGATGTCCACATGTTAAATCTCTTCAGTTTAATATATTGCCAGCTCCTGTAAAAGCATGCACTTGTTTAATGTATAAAAATATGCGTTTGGCCAGAAAGAGAACTTTAGTATTTGGCAGCATTGGCCCCAGTAGACTCTTTCTTGTGTGAATATTTTTGTTATAGGTCAAAGATTAGTGAAACTTAAGGTATATAAAATTGTGCTATATAAAAAAAAATATATATTTTGTATTCCCTCAAACAACAAATATTATCCAAAAGCCTCATGTGTTAGAGGTCTAATCTAGAACCAGGCCTCAGTATCGACTGTGAACAGCCAGCACCCTTGTTTCTATAGTGACAGGGCCTCCATAATGCTGACAGATAATCAATAACTGATTGTCCTCCTTACACAGTCTTAGCTTAAAATTTCAGTAGATCGTCTAGCTAAGATACAGTAATCAAGAGCTTAGGGCTTCTTTAGTACTTTATGCACAATATGTCAGTGACCTGTTGTTACATAGAGTTACATGTGTTTTTCTGTTCATTTGATTATTTGTTTGTTACATGCACATTGCATCATTAATGATTTTACATGCCATGTCTTGTGCTTGTTTGTTGAAAGAGCAATGCTGCCCTTTTTACTAACTGCAGTAATTCTATGCACTGAATGAGTATTGCCTATTTTTTCCAGATATGTTTTCATGTGAGATTCTAAGTAAAAAAAGATGTTATTGATGTTGTCAATATCCATGTATAGACTGTTTTAGTTTTATAAAATTAGTTCAGATTTTTTTGTGTGAATTTCGAGACATTGGTATTGAGATAATTGGTAATCTACTGTATTGTTGTTCCTGAGACATATTGTAAAAGTCATAGCATATTTGTTTACTATAATTACCTTGTAGAGGAAATGTAAAATAGTATTTTGTTATTGAAGCACATACTGTGTGCCTGATTTCTTTCCAGTCTGTCACTATTGGACCATCAAGTCTGCTTTTGTTTTGACTTTTCTGTCTCCTCTTTCCAGGCACAGCACTCACTCTTCTGACGAATCTGGATTTAATGACCCGAGCTTACTGGAAAACCTCCAAAGTAATCACGTAAGTCATGTCAGGTCTCCCCATCACCAGCACAGTTATCTAAGGCCACATTAAAGAACTACCCCATGCTTTTTTGATGGCAGTGAGTTTGGGAGGAAGTTTAATATTTTAGGCAGTAGTCTGATGCTTCTGATAACTGTTGCTTATGTTTTTTATGTGTTGTAATACATTTGTTACAGGCTCATAGTTGTTGCAAACACATATATGAACTGTACATGAAAAAGAGCAGAAGGCGTTGGTATAGGCCACCTGCAGTAATGAAATGGGTGAAAACTGATTGATTGGCTGGTTGAGTCACTGTGCAGCAGAGCAGTGTGGGGGAGGAAGAATGTCACATCTAATTATAAACAGTAGTGCTCCCTGAGAAAGTAGTGAGCCCCCTAGGATATTTGGTCTGTTATGACAGCCCAATCCTTCCACATGTTGCATTGAGCTGTGATCTGCTGTACCTTTTTATTATTGATATCCATAGTATCTAACACTAATTATGTTGCTCTGTCATTTACTTCTATAATGTTGTGTGTAATGTTACTGTAAACTTAGTAAAAGATAGCACGCTAAAAAATTATTATGTAAATGATTGTAGTGATTTTTTTGGGGGGATTAACTCTATAAGCTAAATAATGGCGGGTTTTTTATTACATTTCCAAGATTTCTTTTCAAAGTTTTAGGCATTAGGTTAGATATATAAATCCAGCTACGTTGTCCCATGTAAGAACATAATCAATAAGAACATAATAAACCTTACTATGCTCTCTACTCTCACTTCATACACTTTGCCCTTATGACCTTTGAGCTTCCTCTTCCTTGAACAATAGTCTTTATCATTAGTGCGGGCTGCAGGCTTGCTGTAGGTGTAGTGTTGATGCAGTGCAGTGTCGGGTGTTAGACTACAAAAGTAAAATGATCTGAACTACTGACAAAAATTAACATTCCCTGTGGTGGTCTCGTGTTAAGTCTCTAGACGTGTTGTCCGCCTACAGAGATCTGGCAGTTTGCGTGGGTGTTGTTTGCCTGCTCTGCCTCTCTCTATACTTGACCCTTCAACTATGTCTATGTGGACATGTTGGCAGTGATGATTGTCTGTTGCTGTTGCCGTGACACACATTACCCAGGAGTCTGTGGGGGTGAGAGCTGGCAGCGCGGTATTAGCTGTCACATCTAATTGTGCTATCAGAACAAACCTCTCATGTCTTGCCCTCTGTACCCTGGTTATCACTGTCCTCAATGTTTATTTTATTATAACACAGCTCCAAACCTATTAGTGCCGATGCATTGAAATAACCCAGTCAAAACCTCATTTAGTAGTAGTAATAGTATTACAGTAGTAATTTTAAATGGTAAGGTCATAGAAGATTAATAAGGACCGATGCAAAAATACAAAGAGCACATACTTTTAGGATTTGGTATAAATTAATTTTGAAAAATAACTGGTTCATATTTGATTAAAAAAGGACCACAGTGAAATGAAGTGCGATGAAATTTGTTAAAAATTAATAAAAATATACATATAAATAAACATGTTCAGTAATAACTAGACTCACGCTGTCGTACACGACAGCAAATGTATATTGGCGAAACGCCCCATGCGTCTACGCCCCTCCGAATACCAATCACATTCAACTATCAACCACATTCATTAATGAGCAATGCGGGTTTAGTGTCTTGCCCAGCGACACAACGACAATATGCGCTGGGCAGGGATTTGAACCAGCAACCCTCCTGTTGCAGGGCGAATGCTTACCCTCTGTGTCACGTCATGTTTGTAAAGGATGCTTTTGCCAAATTTTTGTAAATTTCCCTAAAACTACATTCTTCAGTCTGTCCCTATGGCGCTATTGAGGTAACTGCATCATATTGTTTGGGTGTGTTCATGGTGGAAGGTGATAAATTGTTTCAAGTTTGAGCGTAACTGGGCAAAGTATGGGCAAGATAGAGGCTGTCAAATATATCTGACTCCCCAATTTCAATCAAATATGGCCAACTTCCTGTTTGTCGTAGGGCGGGGCCATAATAATATTTTATGTTCAGCACAATGTGGAGAATCACTATACCAAGTAAGTGTATCCAGAGTCCCATAGGGATCAACAACATGGTGGCGCTATAGAGGCATTCTTTATTCGACCGTGATAATTTGCTTATGTCCATAAAATAGACCCTTGCCCGCATCACTGTGCCAAACTTGGAGAGATTTGGCTAACGTTCACTAGGAATAATGGCTCCAATAAAATGCTCAAAATCTTTAATTATATCGGCGAAACGCGAGAATCGCGTTCTGCGATATTATGGTTTTATGTCCGGTCGCGGATGCGTCCACATCGGCCGTGTGACTGCTATAACTCAAAAACGAAATGCCGGATCACTTTGAAACTTTGCAGATACTTAGACCCTATAAGGACGCCGAACTGTATCGATTTGGGTACATCTGCGATGAACAGAAGTTTTTGCCCTATCTTCTTCTAACTTGCTGGACAGTTACATATGATGAAGACGCTGAACTACACTGAGTTTGGTACTTCTTC
>JAVQKG010083328.1:0-16961 GCA_036025885.1 Hypseleotris bucephala
TATGGGACTCTGGATACACTTACTTTGTCACAGAGCAATGAAACTTGGTACAGTGATTCTCCACATCGTGCTGAACATAAAATATTATTATGGCCCCGCCCTACAACAAACAGGAAGTCGGCCATATTTAATTGAAATTGGGGAGTCAGATATATTTGACAGCCTCTATCTTGCACATAATTTGCCTGATTACGCTCAAACTTGAAACTATTTATCACCCTCCACCATGAACACACCCAAACAATATGATGCTCAATAGCGCTACCTAGGGACTGACTGAAGAATGTAGTTTTAGGGAAATTTACAAAATTTGGCAAAAGCATCTTTCACAAACATCCAGGGCAGCAGTGATGCAGAGGGTAAGCATTCGCCCTGCAGCTGTAGGGTTGCCGGTTCTAATCCCTGCCCAAGTGCATATTGTCGTTGTGTCCCTGGGCAAGACACTAAACCCGAATTGCTCATTAATGACTGTGGTTGATGGTTGAATGTGATTTGTGTTCGGAGGGGCGTAGACGCATGGGGCGTTTCGCCCATATACATTTGCTGTCGTGTACGACAGCGTGGGTCTAGTTTCAGATGCTGACTTTCTAAGGAGCTGTAAATGTAGATAGGAGGTATACTGTATTTACGAAAATAGCTAAAGAAACCCCACTATGCTGCAAAATGCTATGAAAAGATATGATATTTCGGTACTATGTTGAATATTGCGATATTGACATTGCTATTGTAATATTTTGATGCAAATTCTTTTCTGCAGAAGAGTTCCTATATTTAAAAAAATGACTAGACTAAATGAGGAAACAAATTAGGACAAATGTTTTAAAAAATCACCTTTAACGCATCTTTTATTCCCAGCTCCCATTTAAACAATGTCAGACTTAAGACCATGTCATTAATGCGATATATTGCAGATTTTTGCAATATGGATATTGCCACAGCAGATATAGCAATAAGGATAATTTTGTGATACATTTTGCAGCCCTGTTTTAATAACTAAAGTATGCACGGCCAGTAGAGGATACAACTCCCCAAGTGAATATTTAATTTTTCGATTATAAAACATTGAATCCTAATCTTCAAAAAAGCTAGGGTGTCCCCTCCTGTTTTTAGTCTTGAACTTAAATTTCCACTGTATCACTGAGATACGCTGGAGGTACAGATTTGTAAGCCATAGACATATGTCAACTGTGGGGAGCATCATCCTCTTGAAGAGCAGCCTGTGGGTTTGTGTTTGTGTGTCCTAAAGCTCTTTGTGAAACGCTGTTGTGTAATAAGATGCGTCATGCTCCACATTTTTGTCAAACTCAGGCAAAACAGACAGTTAGTGTACTTGTTTTTGACGTTGTTTCAATTAAATCTCAAAAATTGCTATTAATCTAACACGACTCATTTGTTTTTCTGTGTTTTTCTACAGTGCTGACGGAGTGTATGAGGTCTCATTCTATTCCAATGCTGTGGTTTCCTATGACGGCAGTATTTTCTGGTTGCCCCCGGCGATTTATAAGTCCGCTTGTAAAATCGAGGTGAAGCACTTCCCGTTTGACCAACAGAACTGTACTCTGCGTTTCCGCTCTTGGACCTATGACCGCACAGAGATCGACCTGGTGCTGCGCGCGGATGTGGCCAGCATGGATGATTTTACGCCCAGTGGAGAGTGGGACATTATTGCCCTGCCTGGACGAAGGAATGAGAACCCAGGTGACCCCACCTATGTAGATATCACCTACGACTTCATTATTCGCAGGAAACCTCTTTTTTACACCATTAACCTGATCATCCCCTGTGTGCTCATCACGTCTCTGGCTATCCTGGTCTTCTACCTGCCGTCCGACTGTGGGGAGAAGATGACCCTCTGTATTTCAGTGCTCCTGGCCCTCACTGTGTTCCTGCTCTTGATTTCAAAGATAGTCCCGCCCACATCTCTGGACGTCCCGCTGGTAGGGAAGTATCTCATGTTCACTATGGTCCTAGTGACTTTCTCTATTGTCACCAGTGTGTGTGTGCTAAACGTGCACCACCGCTCGCCCACCACACACACCATGCCCCCCTGGGTCAAGCTAGTCTTCCTAAACAAGCTCCCCGCTCTGCTCTTCATGAGGCAGCCCAGAAACAGCTGTGAACGCCAGCGGCTACGCCAAAGACGGAGAACCCAGGAGCAGAAGGAGGGGGGCCGCGGAGGAGAGGCAGGGGGGCTCATGGTGGGGCTCGGTTTGAGCAACGCCGGCGGCAGCGGAGGCTCTACTTCCACTGGAGTGTTCGGCAAGGAAGACAGTGACCCTTGTACATGCTACGTGAACCGGGCTACGGTCAAACAGTTCGGAGGAGAACTGGGTGGGGCGGGAGGGGGGTCTATGGACGGCCTGAACAGAGTTAGAGAGGGCAGAGAGGGCAGAGAGGCCAGCGCCGGGAATCTGCCACGGGGCAAACAGGCGGCAGGAGGTCCCGCCCTCACCCAGGCGCTGCTGGCACAAGCCTGTCCAGGATTCGAGGAGGCTGTGGAGGGAGTGCGCTTCATCGCCAACCACATGAAGAGCGAAGATGACGACCAGAGTGTAAGTATTAAACTGTTATGAAAGCATACAGAAATGTGTTGCATATTTGTTTTTTTTATAACATTCCTGGAAAATCATGCCACATTAGACATTATATTACATTATTATTCACACTGTGCTGAATCCAGAAACAAGCTGACTGCTCAAAGACAGACAGTTTCAAACATGTTATATAACTTAATTTGACAGGATTCAATTTTCTGTGCTGTACTGTTTAAGGGTTAGATGTAATATGACAGCGCTTGGCTAGAAAAACAGCACTGAATCATGTATTTTCTCCCCCAATACATGAGAAATATTAGAACTCTTTTTTTTTCTTTTCTCCAAGCTACACACATGTATTACCACAGACTATAATTATAGCCATGATGTCTCTTTCTCTAACATTGGCTGAGTATCTATGAGTCTCATATGACCTCTTCCACATTATTGTAATGTATTGTCCTTTGTGTATATGGATGAGATCATACTCCATGTATCATGCAGCAATGCCGTTTAGCCCTGCCATTTGAAACGCATGGGGGGCTTTACCAGAGCATAAGCAAGGAAGACAGATCTGGTGACGCAATTGTAGCCCTCTGAATATTCAGCATAGACATGTAATTATAGAAGCAGCAGTAGCGTGTGCATAGGGGGGTGTGAGTGGGAAGAGCCGGGGTAGAAGCATCCAGGAAAAATACCCCACTCCTAAAGTAATAAAAGTGAAAATTGAACTATCCTCTAAAATGTACCTCCCTTTGGCACTAGGGACATTTCCTGTGCCTCTTCTTCTCCGAGTCACAAACGTTACAAAGTCAGTCCTCTCCTGTTTGGACTGTGTCAGACCTCATAAGTGCTTTGTGTCTCTGCCCACATTAAGCTCTCACCTCTATTAACCTCCACAAAGAGTGCAGTGGGCAGGCCAGCGGGGAACACTAACTTAATATCTTTCTTTTCCAATCCACAGGTAAGTGAAGACTGGAAGTACGTCGCCATGGTGATCGACCGCCTCTTCCTGTGGATCTTTGTGTTCGTGTGCGTATTCGGGACGTTAGGCATGTTCCTTCAGCCTCTTTTCCAAAATTACACGGCCAAGACCATCACCAGCACGCCAGGCTGAGCACTCCCACACCGCCAACAAGCTAACAGGCAGCCCTCCTCTATCCCTTTGACCAACCAGCCCGGGACAACATAAGGCTGATGGCAAAGAGAAGGAGGAATGGGTCAGGATTTTATTGTGTCTTTTTTGGAACTGGGAAAAACTGGAAACAGTAATCACGCCCATTATACCTTTATAGTAACATTTTTGCAATGAAGCGCTTTTCTTGTATGAAGAAAAAGGGAAACACTGTCATACTCTTTACCTGCAATTTGTGTCCAGATGCTTAATGGACTGACCTCCCCTTTCTGGTCAAAGAGTCTCCCTGGATCCCTCCTCAGGTCGACAGGGAGTATGGCAACCCTGGTCCATTCTTAAACTTAATGCCAGCCAACACTGACTGCTTACTCTTCACACATCTGCATTCAACGTCTAAGAGACTGTTGAAATGAGCTCATCAGAAAGGGAAGGGAGGTTCATGTCTTGAAATACATTTATTTATTTTTTCTGAAGTCCACTGTCAGTAAACTAAATATTTTACGATATCATAGCCGCTTACCACACAGGAACTATTATTAAGATTCCTCTATGATAGCTCATGCAAGGATGTGATGCTAGCAGAAAGGCTGTGGATGTGTGTATGATTGTATAGATTCAGCAAGAATGTGCTATAAAACGAGCACAGCTTGTGATACACACGCTAACACAGTAAGTGGTGAAGCAACAGATTAGAAAATGAGCTACTATGAAAATAATATTATATATGCAAGAATGATGAGGTTATGTTTTATCAAAATGGAATTAAGTGATAGATTATGCATGGGTAGCTTTCTCATTAGACAGTTATGCACAATATATAGAGCAGTACCAGAGAGCACCGCCGCAATGACCCAGCTATGAGCCAACATGGCGGATAGCACCTCCTATACTGTGTGACTGGCAGGAGATACCAGAGGAAAGCTAGTAAAGATGGGCAAATACCTGTAATGGAAAATAATGTGATCATGAAATTTAAGCGATTAATCTATTTCTCTGTGATTCACTTTTACAACGTGTCACTGATCTTACACCCCCTTTGTCTTATCTCAAGTTTGTTCATTCAAGTCCTTCTCAGTGTATATGTGGCCCATGCCCTATTACGCATCAGCCATACAAATACTAAGCATACACACTCAATGGTCACTTCATCACTTCATTAGCTCAACTTTGTTCCTAATAAAATGCCACCCATAATCTTGTACATTAAGAGATGGGCTTCTGCAGACCTTGATGTGGTCAGCTGAGCCAATACTGCTGTTTTTTAATCACAAAGTAGTCTATGACCTCTAAAAAAGGGCATTTTCCAAACCTTTCTGTAAACCCTAGACATTTGAAAATCCCTGTTAATCAAATGAATTGGTGTGATATAGTCTGAGTAGCAATTAGTGTCTAAAGCAGGTTCTCAGGTCTACCTAATAAAGTAGCCATTGAGTGTACATGTCAGCCCCATGTTTAACCACAATCACTCTGGTCTTCCATGGACAAATGCAACCTATTTTGTCCACTTTTTCTAACCATACCCCTAACTATCAATCACTCATTATTTTTTTCTCAAGCCTTCCTTATGGCTTAAGTGTCTTTCGGGATCATAACAAATAGATAACATTGAATAACATTGGATATCTTGAGGCAATAAAAAAGGATACAAAACTTGACAAAAATGGCGATACAAAAACAGATGTCCTGATACTTTTCGATGCAACTGTGGAACAATAGATAAACGCTGCAAGAGCACAATCGCAGACAGCGCTGGTGGAAGAATATGGCTCAAAAGACGGTCGTGGGGAGAAGCCACCATGAATCGCTGTTTAATCCTGTCACTGTCACTATGTGTGAGTCTCCCTGTCATTTTACAGTCACGTGGTGGAGTTCATCTCAGTCCTGGACTAGGAGCTCTTTTCCCTCCACTGTCTGTCTGTCTCTGGAGGAGGGGATTTCCCATGGGATACCCAATACATCCCAAGTGTGAAAAGCCTATGACGATACTGCACATGAATGGACAACATTATAACTAATGTCTCTCTCTCTATAACATGTCCACACCCGCTCCTTTTTCACCTTTTCAGATCTGCTCCTGTGCACACCTCAATCAGTCCAATAAAGGTTATAGGTTCAGATATATCAAATTGTGTTTGGGTGGTGCATAATTTATCCTCGGACAAAGGCATGGCTGATATACAAGGTCAAGTCAGTGTCCAGTATATTTTATTTGATTTTATTTTTGGGTCATATCGCCCAGCTCAATCTCACAACCTATTAGTTTTACAGTCTACTAGAGCTAAGATGAAGACAGACATTTCCTTTCATTCTAATAGTGACTTCCTTTTGTATATCGACTAAAGCGCTGCCAGATATCAGCACAGGGCTTCGAGAAAATGTTAAACAATTGGTCGAAAGTATACAGTCAAGGTCACTATAATCTCAAGCAAGAATGTTTAACATGAAGTTACAGTTTGTTATTTTATTTTATTTCTACACTACAGTATTGTTCAGATGTTTTAGGCAAGTGTAGGCAATAATTTTGTGTTTAGTTTTATTATTATATTTACAAAACACAAAGCGAGCAAGAAATTATTAATTTTTGGTGTGTATTTACAACTTTAATATTATAAACCCATTGCAATGACTTTTACATAACTTTCTTTACCTGGTCTAAACTGAAAGAGACAGAAAGATGGAAGCAGCCTACAAACTCATGAAATGGTGGAAACAACCTACCTGTCCTTCAAAAAGTATGTGGACAGTGTCAGTGTGAAAATTTAATGTTCACTTTGCTTTTTAATTTGATCAAACTAAATACATTGCATATTCTTGGTAGCTATTTACATTGCAGTCTTTAAACTTGCCTAAAGCGGTACATAGTGAAGTCCACTGAGCCAGTCTTGTGCTGCCCCCTGGTGGTTATTGTAGAGCATTTCATTAACTCACACCTGGAAATGGAAAAAAACAGCACAGCTCGGTGTAATTTGAGTAAAGATCACATTTATTTTTTCCAGGGAGTTCTACATTTGAAAGTGTTACAAAAGATACAACACAACAACAAGAGATGCACACATCCAACTATGACAGGTGACACACTCTCCAGGTTGTGACATGGTGGTGGTAGATACATGATGCTGGGACTGACAATCATAGAAACACACACAGACACACACACACGTCTCCACCTGATATGTCTGTGCTGTGTGTATGTGTGTGTGTGTATTTGTGCCTATGTGTCACAGTAGGACCTCCCGTGCAGGTCTACCCTCCTGTCCCAGACACCACCCCTCCCTGGAGCATGTGCTTTATACAGTGAGCATGATTCTGGGGCCGCCTCACTTCTTCTTCTCTTGTTTTTCGTTGTATTCCAAGAAGAAGTCATTGCAGGCCACAGTGAGAGCTCCGACCAGGATGATGAACTCTGTGAAGTCTACCTCTCCGTCGTTGTTGGAGTCCAGGTCTCCCATCACTTTGTCCACAGCCTCTTTGTCCTGGGCATTCTGCATCAGGGACATAAGACCAGTATTAACACTGTTGTATTTGTATGTATTTGTATGTTGAATTGTATGCATGCTCCTTACCCCCAGGTAGTTGCCCAGCTCTGCGGTCAGCATCTCTTTCAGCTCAGCTCTACTTAGTGTGTATTTGTCTCCTTCATTTCCAGAGTATTTGTGGAAGGTCTGGATCATGAGCTGCATGGCGTTCTCCAGAGTGGAGGCATTCTCCGAGTTAGGCAAAGACATTCTGAGAAGAATAAGAGACACTTTAGAAGTCAATCCCAGTGGAAGACATTTAGACCAAGTTAGACACTAAACTCCTCACTCTGAGGGATCTACTGATAGATATCTAAATAACTTTACACACTAACTTAGAACCAGAAAATGGGTTTCCGACATCACTAAATATTCCAAACTGGGTTTATTATAAGACAGTAGAGATAACTGGAGTAGGAAATGTAGTGTGACTTTGAAATCAAGTTCATGAGCAGCATTTCCTTCCTGTCAGAGCCTGTGATGAGATTGCTCCCACAGATAAGCTCATCTGTCTGTTTGTGGTTCTGCCCCAAAGAGAGGGCACAGGGCATGGTCAGATGTTGGACATGTGAGCTATCTGTTAAGTGAAACTCAAAGGAGATTGAGCAACGTGATAGGCCTCTGTAGTGCACCTGCTGTTGGCACAAACAAGCAGAGAAAGCTGTAAGTGTTTGTCTTTCATGAACCCCTGAACTTTGAGGAGCCTTAACTGTCACTCACATCTCTCACTGCCTCCTACTTAGCTCTCATCAAAATGACAGGTTAGAGTATGTACCATTTTAAACACACTACATTACTACTACTGTTGTGACGATCCCTCCAAAAACCTACAGTAAGTAGTTTCAAAGAATAACATAGTAAAATGCACACAGACACTGTTCACAGGTCCTCTCGTCTACTTACCTGAGTAATAGGTGAGTGGTGGCCGTTGGTTCAAAGCTGTCAGGACGGTGCAAAAGCAGCTGATGATGAGGACAGGCGATGTCCATGTCTTAAATACCTCTTCACTCCTCCCATCCCACCTAAAACACCTCCCTCTCCTGCTCTCACCTGCTGCACCTCTATTGTCCCGTACCTCACCCCCCTCTCCTCTCATCCAAAACTTCTCTGCTTACACATCAGACACCTGCTATCTGTGCTGGGATCCTACTGTTGTCCCCGCAGGGATGACACATTCACCAAAACACTAATGGAACCGAAAATACAGCGGTGCATTAAGTAAATTGGAAAAACCCACAATATGGTTCGAAAGTGAGTCTAGTCTTGTGGCACTCATGTGACAGCAGTGATGGTAGCTACAATGGGACAAATCATTCACTGAATAAACCCCGTGACCAATGATTTTGTTATTCTACCATAAAAGTGCACAGATGTTTTTTTTACTAGGCACTGGCTTCTTGGGTATTAACAGTGTCAGGTGCCAAGTTAGCTGCAGGGTTCTTGGAGGAGGGGGCATGCTTGATAAAGCAGCCAAATGATTAGTGTAACACCATATCATTGAGCTATGACACCTGGCAATCATGCAAAGAAATTCCCAAACAAAGAATATGAGACACATTAACACCTACAGCCACAGTCTATAGACTCAAGGGCGTAGTATCAGGCAGTGCAGAGAGTGCAACTGGGTCAAGAGGTGGAGGGTTCCCTCTATTTAGGCTAAACAGTCTTATATTCCGCATAGTCTGCAAAATTATGTTGAAAAAATAATTTTCATGAAATTCGTGAAATGAAAAGTGAATTTTGAAATTCAGTCGATTCATATGAGTATAAATGTACTAAATTACTACTGGACCTCCTGCACTATACTCCATTGTATACATTTAATGTTTAATATATGATCACATGGACTTAATAAAAGATCGACTTAATGCACTTGCTGTATCTACGTCACATGTTAGAAGAAAAACAGCAGATCTGATTCACAGTGATGGAGAAGGCATAAAAAATAAACAGCGACATGCCACATATAAAACATATAGTCCATTTGATGAATGGAATTCATACATGAATGCAAGCATGCACATCAGATGACAGTGTGTGTTATCAGATTAGCTGTGAAGTGTGTCTCTATGCACGCCTGCATGCCTCCTCTGTGAGTGTTTGTGTATAATGTTGCACAGTGGAGGACACCACACAAAAAGAAGTGCATACTGTATGTCAGGCTCCAGTTTCGATACTTGATGCATCAAAGGCTGCTGAGTTTGACCAGTCAAGGGTGTCAGAGCTAAATTTAGTAGAATGCACTTCATGTTGTGGGTCACACTGGAAGGAACAGGTTACATATATGCTTTGTCAGAGAATGGATAACATCACTTTTACACGTGTTGGACCTTTTCAAAATACAATGATGAAACAGAAGTTTAATATAAAGCATTTATTGTTTAGAAAACACAATGGCTGTTTTTTGCATGTTGCTACAAAAAAACTTAGACGTGGCTCTGAGTCCTTCAATCCTTAAAGTAAGTTGTGACTTGAACGGTTATTAAGGTTTATTTCAGAGCGTCAACAGAGTCATGGTGAAATGACGATAAATGGAGAGATTAGTGACTGAATGAGACATGAAGGGTATAAACAAGCACACACAGTATGAGAAGGGTTGTTGCTATTTCTGGACAATGCAGTAGAGAGACTATGATGCTGCTTCACTAGAACCACTCTTCTTCTCACTCATGGACTTGGCCAAGTAGCCGATCAGAGTGAGGTATTCCTGGAAGCTGACCTTTCCATCTGAGTTTTCATCTAGCCCTTTCTGCATCTCCTTAACCGCAGAGGAACTGTCCGCGTCCTAAGAAAACACAACAAACAAGGTTGATAATAGCTTTAATATTGTAGCCTACATCTATTTATTCTACCAACACTGATGCCCAGATACATACCTCCATGATGCCACCGAGCTGCTTGCTTACAAGGTTCTTGAATGATTTGGCATCCAAGTTTTCCTTTCCTTTGGCTGACTTAAGATAGGTCATCACCACTGTCTTTATGGCTCCCTCCATGTCTACAAACAATCATACAAGAACAAAAAGGGAGGTTAGTGAGAGAGCCCAAATTGTGTATTCACTTTTAAAAAATCAAGGCATTTCATACGTTGTAAAAGAAGAATATTGTAAGCTGGATAGAAAGAATCAGGCCATAAACTTTATATTGTGTCTGACTCAATAATCAAATAATAATACTCAAATAATTATACACAGCCTTACACTGTATTGAGAACAAAAGCAATTCTGGTTTAATGCTATTGTTAAGTATTGCCGTATTGTCCACAAGCTTTGGGGTGCGTAATATTTGTGAATAATATTAGTATTGGGACTATGTTTTATATTGACTGTAAACCCCGCACCAGCTGTGGCCTACTTGCAAGGATATCATTTGTCCAGTCCCAGGTTAGCTGACTCACCGGTCTCTGAGTCTGCCTGTATCACTGGGTACTTTCCGCTTACATGTATTTATAGGTGCTGTGTTTGAATCTAGAGACTGAATGACTGTTTTAATAAAGTAGTCAGTTAGTTTGATTGTTTAAGATAAAAAAATATATATTCAAAAATAGAAAATGCTAGAACGCCTTCAAGGGGTGTCTATCAATTATGAGTGTGAATAACTTAAATTAGCAAATCTAAAGGAACTAGAAAGGACTTGTAGAGCGTAGACCTTAACCAATGCAACTCGTTTTAGATTAGATTTGATTAGATTAGATTCAACTTTATTGTTTTATTATTTTGTCATCAAAATTGAATCATCTGATCTTCCCTGAAAATGTCATCCAAATCAGTGCAGTATTTATGAGTAAAGTTACTAACAAAAGGCATTTAAAAAAACTGGATCCAAACTCCCAAACTCTAATCAATTATTCCTTGTATCATAAAATGTCATCCAATTTTTCAGTTAAAGTTGCTTACAGGCACAAATAGACATTAGCGTTATAATGCCTCACACAATATACCCTGTACTTTAGACCATTGGTTCTCAAACTGTGGTACGGGTTCCACTGGTGGTACATGGTCCTGTTTTTTTCCTGTTTAGTCCCGATTTACTACTATGGTTTAGACCTTGTTTGGTTCTGGTATAGATCTGGTTTAAAACTGAATTAGTCATGCTTTGTATCTTAAGATTGGTGAGACTTAGACCTGGTTTAGTCCAAGATTACACCTGATTAAGACCTTATTTGGTTTAGATGTGGGTTAATCTTAGGTGGTACGTGGGGCACCAAATTTTTTCTGAGGTACTTGGATTTAGATTATAGTATGATATGAATAATAGTTCGACAAAAACTAAAAAGCATGTGATTTGAGCCTGTGAGATAAGTAGAGCAGTGATGGCGGGCAGTGCAGAGGAAGGGAGTCTCTAAAGTAAACACAATGGAAGCTGTGATCTCTGACGATAGACATCTGATCTCGAAAAAGCAGCAGGAGGCCACGGGTTCACATTACTGCAGGCAGGCCGTATGCCGCACAACACTTCCCTAAACACGCCAGATACATCACACATAAACAAGCAGAAAAACATTACTAAAGAGAGCTGCCATGCATCAAGCAGCAGCACCAATGGAAACAACTGAAATGGATAGGCCCCAAAACTATAACCACCAGACAGAGATATTTTTAGACACATGCAACAATTTGTGATAGTGTACCGACAGGAAATTTGAAAGAAGATAATGAAAGTGTTCCTTATCTGTCAAATTAAAATGTAGGGCTGTAGTCGACTAAAGTCATGCCCAGCAGAATGACGGTAGGGGGAAGGTAAGGGGCTGGTAAAGTGATGTAATATTGATTTGGTTACAACATCTTAAGAAAGAAATTGCCTGTTAAATATAATTAATGTTAAACCTAAAAATTATTGCTGTTTTTCTGAATAAAATAGAACAAAGTCATTATGAATATATAATATATGAATATAAAAATGAGACAAGCTTTATTGATGCAGGGTGAAATTCAAATAATCAACTTATAATATTTTGGTCAAAACCTCACAGACCAATTAGTCGACTACTGACCAAAGGCTGTCAGCAATACCAAAACAAGATTACAATGTTTGCCATATATAATACAATGCAAGTCAGTCAATTAATCCATGATGATCTTTTGAAAAAATTGTTTGTTTTTTTTATTTGAAAGACCACTTTGATATGTGGATATCACATAGGTCAGCTGCAGTGCGACATCATTATGGTCACAATAATTCAACAGAAAGTCCAAATGTTTGATTACTTCCGGTGTGAGGGTTCATGTGAATTTAGCAGTGTCAGTTACATGCTTCTTTTGACACTTTGACAGCCTACCTGACGTTACCCTTGGATATTTTTTTAGAGGAAACAGAATACCGAGATGACAGCTCTCGGAAAACTGACGGTAAAACTGATAAAGTCGCTGCAGACATTGAAGGAGCATTGATAAGTGTCACTCATTAGACACGTAGCAGCGCGGGGTGAGGCAGGCCCTGTACATAGGTTAAAGGATTTCCAGTGTGTTGTGGGAACTGGAACAGGACTGGGGCTGATGATGATGATGATGGGTGCTTAGGGCTGTGTTGATGGGATAATTGTAGAAGCTTGTAAATGTCCTATCTGACGCCACACCTTACTATCGCAACACACACACACTGTTCTTTGACATACAACAGACACACACAAACAGACACACACACACACACAGAGACCGTTCTTTGACACAACACACACACAGACAGACACACCGTTCTTTGACACACAAACAGACAGACACACACACAACACACATATACATCCTTCTTTGACACACACAACACACACACAAACACTCTTCTTTGACACAACACACACAAACAGACAGACAGACAGAGACAGGCTGATAACTAAAGCAGGACAACACCAATTAGGACTTTGTTGCATTAACCTAATTACTGGGTGAGTGAGAGCAGGACATGCTGCTGGTCAAGCACCCAAAAAGTCTCCTTGTGTTTCATGTCTCCAGGCCATGCCTCCACACACATTCACATGCAGGTGATTATCTGTCATCATCTGCCTGCTCTTCATCATTATTTAATGGGTTACTATAATTGTCCTGACACCTACACTGCTCTGTATGCACTGCAGCGGAGAGGAGAGGTGCCCCCGTTCTGTGTGTTTGTGGCTCTGAAGACTATTTATCAAAACCCCTGACAGACCCCCATCCATTAGTGTCCTCCGGCGAGCGTAATGAGATGAACATGAGAGCAAGTAGGCCTCATCTAAGTGGGAGACGTCATGGCCACACTGTAACAAATGGCTTTCTTAACTGAAGGCTTCCCTCATGCCACTGAGGTATTGCTTGACTGGCATAGGTATGAGGAAAATACAATTGGTAGGTATGAGGAAATTACAATTCTCAAAGTCCCTCTAGTAAACCATACAGTATATTAGGGGCATATGTAAAATCTTCTTCAATTTGTTGTGTTTAAAATAAATGCCTGACAAGAAAGTTCTGGCACCTTAACTTGCTAGTTTTTTGTGGCACTGGGAAACACACTGACTAACATATTTAAAGTATTTTAGCACAACAGTTCTGCAGTGAGAGTCTGGTTATTCTAACATGTTTTCAGCAATGTTAAAACACAACTTGATTGTTTGCAAGTTTGCAAAGAATGTTGGTTAACAAAGGGGCTCTAGAGAGGGCATCATTTGTGGATTTGGAACATTTAACAAACACTGGTATTCACAGCAGCGCATGACATCTTTTTGTTTTAAGGCATCTATTCTCATGTCTTGTGTATGATTCTCAGTATTGTGTCTTGTCTTAAGTGTTTTAAAGTGAATCTTTATTTAGACCTGTACTAACTAAGCTTGTGTAGTTAGTAACTACACAAGCTCATTTAGTACAGGTCTAAATAAAGATTCACCAAAACTCTCTAAATAAGCTATGGAATGCAATTTAAGAATGGACTGGCAATAGGCCTAGGACGTGTACAAACTAGTACAGGTAAATCAGTTAAGGCCACCCCACCTTATAACAACAAAGTTTAAACTAAACATTTCTCATGGTTTTTGCGGGTGCCCTCGCAGCTCTGCTATAATTCCTGTCCTAGTCTTATCCAGGCTGGAGTGATAGCGCCTGTGCCAGAGCTCCACCCTGCTCGTGTTGTTTGTGCGAGGCGTGACTGACTCACTTCCTCCGCGGACATGTTACCTGTCATCGGCCTGGTCGCTGGGTCTCTCCTCACTCAAGTCTTTTCTCTGGTCTGCCAAAGCCTTATCATGACACGGCGTAAATAATTCAACCAGATAAGAGCTCAATCTGACCAACGGCCAGGACTTTGTCTCGCGATAACGGGCCGCGGCGCATATGCCAAAACTGGAGCGCACAATGAGATAAAAGTGATATGGGATTGCCCGCCCGTGACATGCCCTACATTCGCGTTTAGCCCTAACTAATCTTGACAATTTGTAGGGGGACCTGGGACCACACCGACACACAGCGGATAAATAAATAAACGCGGTGCGAGGCTCGGCTTTCTGTGGAAGTGTAAAGGAGTCGGGGTTACATTACCAACAAGGAAAACCTAATCCCCACGGCCACCAATACGCATACTCCCTCACCATAAAACATTCAAGACAGGCTTGGAATAAGATGATTTTTAGTCAGCTGTAAAACTAACTAAATATCAATCAAAGTTAGAATGAACAAAGCATAAGACTTACTGTGTGGGTATCTAGACTGCCTTCTTCTACTGCTCCTGTCCACAGATCCTCCTCCTTGGTCCTCCTCTAGATTAACCAGCAACACATATCTTTTCCGTGATTTAACTACCCACTCAAGCCAACTTTTTTTCATTGTCACAGGGCGTGTGCCTAAAAGAGGAGGAATGCGCAAAGAGGCGCAGCTTGAGCAACTGCGCTTTTAGACAAATAGTTGGTTACAAACATATCCCTTTGTGTAAAAAAATTAAAACCAATACATTTCCACGGTGCTTTAATTATGCTTCTCTGAAATATTTAAAGGATTATTTGCTTATTTGAGTTCCCTGAGCATGAATATTTGAGCATAGTCGACATGTATAAATATGTGCTCCAATCTCCTTAACATGTAGCCAGGGCACACCCTTAAAAGCTTTACTCAATAATGTAGGCTACATTAAGCAAGATAACAAATTCTGAAAGTATAGAAATGACCAAGCTTTGGCAAACAAATAGCTTTTACTTCAGGTTTATTTTCTTGTTTTGGCAGAAGCATTTTATCTGGAGTGCACAACAGCCCTGTCTGTGCGCAGGGAGACGTGCCAAACAGCACAAGACTTTCCAAGAAAAAAAGAGAGAATACGCTGCAGTTACAGACTTGTGAGCACAGGCATCTGGGAGTGTGTGTACTCTACAACAGCTAGACTGGTTTCAATATTGCTGAAATACTTGAGCAATATCCAGTGTCAGTGTGCGTAATCTTTAGTGCTGAGAAAGAAAAGGAGGGAGTGTGGGTTTTACTCAGATTTGGAACTATTCCCAGTTAGTGCAAGTCATCTACGGCACAAATGAAACTTAACAAAAGTAAGACAGGTATGTGTTATTGGCTGAATTTTCCATGCTTGTCGGTGAGTCGTCCAATCAGCTGCCAGAACTCTAGGAAGTTGAGCTCTCCATCGTTGTTCTCGTCCAGTGATTTCATGAGCTGGTCAATGGCCGCTGTGTCGGTATTCTGCGTGACAGAGAGATGTAAAATGCCTGTGCATTGCACACAGTTGAACAGAGGACACAAGATACAGCCTAAAAAGAGCGCAAATTCATGCAACGTCAGCCCTAGTGGTTTGGCATAGGGTCCTCAGCTGTTGCCATCTAGCGGTCGCTTTATTGGAAGCAAGATTGGAATTTTCTAAAGCAGACAGGAATTAAAGTGAGCAATTTGTATCCGTAAACAGTTCCCCTCTGTAGCTCAAAGTATGTGGAGGAACACAGCTTTTGTTGTTGAACTTTTGTCACACAAGAAACAGTTTAAGTAAAATAAACTGCATCACCCTCATAAAACCAAACTTAACCCCACTCAAGGCAAGCATGAGTAATGCTTAATTATACTGTGTACCAGCAGACTGGAGCAGTGTGGTCACTGGAGGATGTCTTCTTCCAGGATCTGACTGTGACTTTTCAACAAAGCTAAACTGACAATCAGGGCCAAGTAGGAGTTTTGATTTAAATTCTGAAGTGTATGTGTATCATATACTGTATACATTATGCTTTAAGGCTGTTTATCTGTTGTCGGTTTACAGGAAAGGCTCCAGTAATATTTTTCCTCCGCTTACTATATATTTTAAATTACAGGGACATTTATTGGCATGGCAGCAGATAGTCAGCTCTGAAGTAGTTAAAACTAGAATGCGCTCGGATGCAGACCTCAACCCAGGGTAGCTATATTTTCCCCTATGTGCACTCTTAATCAGTGGTATAACTTCAGACAGTGGCTGGGAGGGGCCCGCTTTCTCTCAGGTCCGTTATACTTGAATTGTAGGCGTGCATAGAACAATGAGCAAGCTGTTCACACTACAGACATTGGCACTTTTTACTGCCTCAGAGCTAAACAGGCTATTGTAATGATTGCTTAAAGAACTTGTTTAAAGTTGACCTTCCCTGAAAGTGTCATCCAAATCCGTTTGGTAGATTTTGGTAAAGTTGCTAACAGACACACACACAAACACACACCAACGCTACTGAAAACATAACCTCCTGGGTGAAGGTATATTGTATGAACAATCTGACCAGGCAAAGTGACAAGTTGGACTAATTGAGTTAGAGCTTTGAAGATTATCAGTAAAAGTCACTATAGAGATCCTTCTAATCCATTG
>JAVQKG010083410.1:0-14289 GCA_036025885.1 Hypseleotris bucephala
TTTGATTGGCCAGGGTTCCTTCTTGACAGAGTTTTAGAATAGTGCATTTTTGTAGCATTTTTCAAAATTTGGCTGTTGTCAGAGTAAGGTTCTTGACCAGGGGTTTAGTTCCACTTTAAGTCTTTAAGTCTTTTTTTTTGTTTTTGTATTTGATGTAATCTAGACAGGACAAGGAATTTGATACACATTGCTGAAATAGTACATTTAATTATTTGATTATTTATGAATAGGTAACCTGTATGGAAGAGGAGCCTCAGACAACAAAGCTCCTGTTTTAGCTTGGATTCATGCTGTGGAGGCTTTCCAGGTTCTTAACATGGTGAGAAACAACATTGCACAACAAATATTGAATTATGCTTGCATGACATGAAAGCATCTAAAATAAATAAATAAATTTCTACATCCAAATAGACATGATACTGGCTTTAAGGTCTGCCTGACTGTGTTTTTCTTCAGGAGATGCCCGTGAATGTGAAGTTTGTGTTGGAGGGGATGGAGGAGACTGGCTCTAACGGTCTGGACGCCATGATCTTAGCTCAACGAGACACTTTCTTCAACGACGTGGACTTCATCGTCATCTCGGATTGTGGCTGGAAAAGCAGACGACCCGCTCTCACTTACGGCACCAGGGGCAACTGCTACTTCTTTGCAGAGGTTTGATATTAACTCGCACAACAATGTCAGAAATAAACACCAATCATTTAGACTGGTTCATGGCTAATGCAGTTTCTGGTGGATTGTCAGGTTGAAGGACCTAAACAGGACTTACACTCTGGAGTTTATGGAGGCACTGTTATTGAACCGATGACTGACCTCATTGGCATTTTAGGTGAGTATGCTGTCAAAGGAAATCTGTATAGTTTTTTGCAATTTCACACATAGTCTTCTTCGTTGTTTGAATATAAATATTTAGTACATGTTTGAGTGTGTGTGTTCACCAAAATAAAATGAAATGAAATTTTGCTCACTCTGGAAATGTGGCAGACATCTACTATAGCTTATATTACTATTTAAATGTTGCTTTTAAGACAGAAGCAAAGGGTTTTATGTGATGCACTAGTTACACTACAATGTTAAATCAGTGTCTATTAACAACAATGCAGTATTATTATTATCTGGGGCTGTAATACCTAGTTCACTGAGAGAGTTGCAGTAAAATTAGAAAGAAATAGTTGTGGTTCTAGAAGAAATATACGATTACACACTGCTTCTAAAATTCACAATAACCTATAAATTATCACCGGGTCCTACTTAAAACCTTTATGAAAACCTCTACCTTTTATTATGTGCTGTAATATCACAGTGTCATGAAAAAAATGTGCAATACTTATTTGTAATGATAGTCGTGTTTTTAATTTTTTTGTATATAAAAATAAAATAGACATAAACTCATTGAAGCCCTGTCAATAGTAAAACGGGTTTCATAGCCAGCTCTTCATGTAGAAAATTCATGCGAAAAGGTATTGCAAGTTACCTACCTTTCATTTCCCAAATTGCCCAAAGTAAAACCAACCTACTGCTTTCCTTATAAAATTACACTTTAATAAAACTGTATTTCCACCTTTTTCATTCTTCCCTCAATCTTGGGACTCAATCCACTGCACTCCTCGCTGCTTTCTAACTTAATCTGACTGCTTCACGGGGAGTAAATGCCACTCTGAAAGGCGAACGAATTAAACGAACACATATTAGGCTAACACTGTTTCCAAACTCTTTTAATAATCTCTAATCTCTTCAGCTCCACTCGGTGTAGGTGGGGGTCTTATCCAAAAAGCTATGCCCTCCTCCGCTTCAGAAGTTAATTTTAGAAACCTAATCTCATAAATCAAACAAATCTTAATCTTACTTTAATTATGCAAAGTCCAAAAATGAACTGTTTTTCTTCACACTTCCTACCCTTACAGACTCTTTGATAAGCCCCGCTGGTAAAATCCTGATTCCTGGGATCAGGGAGGCTGTGGCCCCGCTGACCGATGAAGAGTGGAAGATGTACCAGGATATAGAGTTTGATATAGACAACTACAAGGAGAAGATAGGGCTCAACCAGCTCATGTACAATAATAAGGTACATACGACTTGATTAAGGTGATCAGAGCATAAATGTGGGACATACAAAGTGGAATATTATGGGACATTTAGTGAATCATTAATGACAAAAACACAATTATTATCATTCAGCATGTCTAATTTGCCACTTACATATCATCAGCTTCAGAAGTAGCTTGTTGTTTAAGCATATTTGTAACCAGCATTAAGTACAAATTCAAGAACATAAAGAAAAAATATTAGTTTATTCATAACTGTTGCACATAATTCTCATCTGGTATTTTCTTTACTTTCTCACTTTTATATGCAAAACCTATAGGCCTTTGTCATTTTAACACCGCATCTCAATCTTATAGAAAAAGTTGGATTTTTGGGAGAAGGATCCATAATGTAAGACATTGGTTTAAGATATCCACTCCTAAGAATGCAGTTGGCCAAAATTTGACTTGACTTGCAATACCAAAGCATTTTTGTTACCTATAATGTACATTTATAAGGACTTGGACTACCACACACAAGCACACTCTCCTCTCAATTTATATTTCTGGAGGTTCTCTTCATACATTACATTAATTATTAAAATGGATAGCCTCCAAAGTTGCTGGCTGTAATGCAAGAACTGAAGAAGCTAAAGTGATGCTAAATATTACACAATGTCCTAACGAAGTATGCTGTTTCTTTTAGGTGGACTTGTTGGCCCACATGTGGCGCCACCCCACAGTCTCCATTCATGGAATCGAGGGAGCTTTTTCTGACCCTGGCACCAAAACTGTCATCCCCGCTAAAGTCACTGCTAAGTTCTCAATCAGACAGGTCCCCAACATGGATCCTGCTGTGGTCAAAAGACAGGTAACAGAATTTTAACACCTTGCTTCAAAGTTTGGTTATTTAATTAATAATCTTAGATTTTGCAGACTACACTATACCCTTTTATGTAATGCTTTAATCTGTTAGGTTACAGACCACCTTCATTCAGTATTTGCCAAGAGGAAGAGCCCCAACAAGCTGAAGGTGACAATGGTAATTGGGGCTAAGCCTTGGTTAGCAGATCCTAAACATGCCCTGTATGAGGCTGGAAAAGCAGCTGTCAAAAGAGGTATGCATTACACTTGTGTAATTTTTATGTATCAAAATATTATATTTATTTAAAAGTATAATGTCTACATTTTAGTATCTCACTATGATTCAGATCATTATTTAGAACTGCTTTGCAAAGCTAGTAATATCCTTATCCAGACCTAAAATGCCAAAATATATGCCTAGATCTATATTTTTTTCCGTTCCGTTCCTGCCTTTATGTGTCTGAGTATGCCCTTCAGAAATGATTGTTGCAACAACTGCAATAGACTTTGCATTACTTATATTTTCTTAAATTATTTATTTTTTTTTCTAGTCTATTTCTTTGTGTCAACATGTAGGGCTAGCAACAATAGACCAACTAATAGTAATGTATTTCTCCCAGTGTTTGACATGGAGCCTGACCTGATCCGTGAAGGTGGGACCATCCCGATCGCCCGGACTTTCCAGGATGTGACCGGGAAGAGTATCATCATGTTACCCATCGGAGGCTTTGACGACGGAATGCACTCACAGAATGAGAAGATGAGCAGGTTTGCCGCTTAATTTTTTAAAGCAAACCCAACATTGCAAATTATATTATACCAAAAACTCTAATTTGTTTTTTATAATGGATTTCCAGATACAACTACATTGAGGGAACCAAGCTTTTCATCGCCTACCTGCATGAAGTTGCCAAGATCAAAAAGAGTGTGTGATATGCAATATCAATGACTCAAATGATACATTTATCTTTTGCTTTTTCTGCAATTTTACTTAGTGGTGTCCTTTAAATAATACTCTGTCTACCTTTAAATAACATGTTTTCCATTTGTGTTCTTTTTTATTGCTAACTAACACTTTCTTCAGATTTCAAGCATTCTATTAAGCTAAATTTAGACTTCTGTTAGATTTCTGGTGAATAGAGGCAGTTTTGTTACATGTTTTATGTTCTGTTCAGTGTCACCATCATAATGGAAGAGTGAACATGCAGTAAATGCAAACAATGCAAATAAACACGTGTGTATCTGTTGGCACAATAACAAGGCAGACATGAATTGTCCCTATTGATTGACATTTTTATTTTGAGAAATCACACAATGCTTTTATTCATTTTTCAGAACCAAACATAATTTGAAAAAACACAGGCAAAATTCATTTATACAGAAGACTGCATTATCTCTAGGCTATACTCTTTATTATAAATATATTTCAACAATTTTATAATTTTATTTGCTTACTGGTAAAGCCTTCAACATATTTTTTGTCAGTTGTACGCTTATCATTCATCCTCATGAATAAAACACATTATTTCCTATGGGCAACATGCAGCAGAAAAACATACAAATGTATTCATTTTTACAGTTAGATTTACAGTGTTTCAACTCTTCAACACTGTAACGTGTAATTTAAAACAATTGCGTATAATATTTTTAAACCATCACAAAATGCTTATGTTCATATTATAAAAGCATTGAAGAAAGTGGTGTGGAGAGACCCTGGTGTTGTGAAGAAGCCGTGTCTGAAAGTTCAGCGGCCTGATTCACAACACCAGCTGACCCTCCTCACCCAATCACCAGAGGATATTTACATAATAACATGTGGCATGCCAGTAGGAGTAGGAAATGTGGTATAGAAACATTTTCTCTTAATAGGTTTTTAAATATCCATTGGGTTCAATGGGCAAACATTACATTACAAAGGCGACACTGAAGCTCAAAAGCATTAGCTATATATAATGCAATATTACATAAATTTGAAATTTAAGTTCTTTCTTCCGTTTTAGATGTTTGATTGCTGTTTCAAACCTTGTAAAGGTCATAAAACAATACTTTGACTAACAAGTATTCATCTCTGTATGTCTTAAAATGAAAGGGTTGACTGAACTTATACACATACAAAACCAACATAACATTTTGAGATTATAGTGCACCATATTATACCATCCCGCTTACATCTATATCTTAATAGCTGAGTGGAGAAAACCAGCTTATATTTGACCCATAAGATCTCCGGTACCTACCTTGGATTTCTATACAACCACATTTTTCCCATACTGGATAAGTCTGCACAACGTATCACTGAGCGCAGTACTTGTAGTTTCTTCTAGAGGGCAGTGTGACCACATCAGCTTCTCCTTCGACTCAGCATCAAGACATGACACACCCTGGCATAACCTGCAGAACACAAGACAGAAAACATGCTTACATAAGAAACGGAAAGAAAATATCATTCATTTCATGTTATTGAAATTAAATAAGTATTTATTTGTTTAGTCTTAAAATGTGAGTACTCTTTAGGCCTTGACATTGCAATCAATGCAACCTATGCAAATAGAGGAGGGGTCCACTGATTAAACCAAGTCGGTACTAAACGAGGTCTAAATCAAGACTAAATCAGTACTGAATCAGGACTAAACTTGGTCTAAATCAGGACTAAAACAGAATTGAACTGAATCTGAACTGAGATCAAACTAGGACTAAACCAGGTCTTAAGAAGGACTAAACTAAGACAAAACATGGACTAAATCAGGTCAAAGTCAATGCTGAGCCATGTCGAAATCAGCACTAAACATGGTTTAAAACAAGTCTTAACCAGGAACATTAAAAACTACACTCTGGCCCTCCTTGTGCACACCCTTAATGTGGATATTTTTAAGTTGGTTTTAATGAGGACAGGGCCGTGATGGAGCTGAGAATAACTTTGGTTTCTCGGCGGCATGTGTGTGTGTATCTTTAATCCACCTTGAAGCAGCCCACTGTGAGAAAAGTGTGTCGAGGTAAAGTGGGTTCATGTCAAAGCGCTTCTTAGATATTGTTGTAATGGAGTCTGAACTAAAGAAGGCATTGTTGTGAAGAGAAAGGAATTGAAGTGTTGGATACGGCAGATGAAAAATGTTTAGATGTGAGGGTGACCAGATCATAATGGACAAAATGTTGGGACATAAATGTGTTTAAGTGTGAGAGGGACATCTTGTCAGCTTAATTGATTTAATAATGCCAATTTAAATGTGATTATCTGGTTAAAACATATCAAAGCATTTCAAAATATTGTGAAAATACGTGTAGTTTATTCCCGTGTTTTTAATTCTGTTTCATTTAAAGCATCACAAAGTCACATATTTTATTCTTGACGATGTTGCTTCTGCTTTGTTGGAGTTGGTTACATGTGAGATAAATTATGTTTTTCCTATGTCACTAGTCTGTTGGGTAGTGCAGATACTACATTTGCAAATACCTAGCAATTAAATTCAGTTAGGGCCACAACAAAAATCACACATGAATCTGTAATAAAAGTTCTAAACAGATATAGGCTAATGACAATATCTATGTAATTTAATGGCAATATCTATGTAATTTAGCATAATTAACCCTACTCTTACCCTAACCCCAACGCCCATTATTGACAGGTTTTAATATTCTACAGAACCATTTCTTGGCCATTAACCATAAATACAATATTTTTACCTGTTTATTACCACATTTGTGTTGCCATATTTCCCCACATTAGCATTTTACTCAACTCCTTTGTGTCTTATTAGCTCTGAAGAAGACATGCTGGTTTGAAATAGTTAGATTCATCGAGTCATTTTTGGCTGACACAACAGTAGTTTTAATGAGCCCCTCTCCCTCCATGGTCCGGGCCAATGTTGGTTAAACGCTGCCCCAGTGTGAAGCCTCTGTTTGGGGCCGTCTGTCGGTGGGGCTCCAGGTAAAGAGCTCCAGTACTGTACTCATCATGGGGCTGTGTTAACAGTGAGTGCCCGGCTCTTGTTGTTGAAATTGGGTTTAAGCGTCACCTTTGACCGCTCCATTAATCACTGGTTTGTCCCGCTGTCACACTCGGCCCTCCTCCTAACTCACCAACCAACACACTGCACATAATATAAACCAAAATAGTATATCTAGATTTGAGTTGTTTATTCTATAAGTGAAACAAAACACCACTTGCTGACGTTGGCGGACATTTTGTGACAAGACCAAACCTTAACCAGATTTTACTAAGACTCAATAACTTAAACAAACCTGCGTACCAGATTTCCCAAACCGCAAATGACCAACAAGTACCTCTTCAAACAGGTACTGGCTACATGTTTCCACGGCTCATCTACCATTTTCGGCAACAAATGGCTCTTTCAATCCACACGGTTGCAGACCCTTGATCTATAGTGCTAATAAGTACTACTCAATTTTAGTTATTTAAATGAATCTAGATATTCCTTTTTTGCAGTGTACATTTCTCCTAATTCCCTTTTATCAGGTTCAACAGCCTTTCTGCTCAATCTAATTGCAACAAAGCCCACATAAGAGCCTTTGTGCCAAAAGAAAGTTCTTTTACGGTTTCAATTAAACGCCCGGGTCGGCCCAAAGGAGGCAGCTGGACCGACGCCAGTGCCCTTCACACAAAGAATGTCACTGAACATAATGGACAGCAGCACTTCAGCACGAGCCCCTACAACAACTTCGGCTCACTACAGAGAGAAGGTTTGGAGAAAAGAAGATTTAAGTAACAATCAAATGTAGACGGAAAGATTAGAGACTGCTGCTGCTGTGACGATGTGTGTGTGTGCAGAGGTCAGTACAAAAAGTTACATTTACTCAGTTACATTTACTTGAGTAAACGTATTAATGACTTACACTTCATTTACTTAAGTAATCATTATTTTATAGTCTTACTTGAGTACATTTTTGGTTTTAAAGTAAAGTATGAGGTGTTGCTTTATTTATTTAGTTTATTTGTGCCTTTTCTGTTATTTTGTAATGGTAAATAATGTAACTTAATGTAAAATTTTAAAAATGTGAATTTATTTTTTGTCTGTTGGATTATGTCAGCATTACAAAAAAATGTTAAATAAAACAAAAAATCTAAATAAATAAATCTACTGTTATTGAGTGCTTGAGTTACCAATTATTATACTGTTACTTGTGTGGTTTTGTGTGTGCCACGGTAAAGAAAAATCCAGCAAAAGGTTCTGCTAAAGTAAGTTATTTGAAGAATTACATTTCCATCTAAGAAACCGTCAAGGATTTTACATTGATGTTTTTATTGATTTGCTTTTAGTCTGATGTTCAACTGGAAACTCAAAAATACATTTCTTGCCTGTTCCATTGAACTGCTCTCTTCCGACATAGACACGTACAATGAGAACTTTATAAGTACAGATAAATGCCTCGTACTGTATATAGGTGCAATGTGGGAAAAAATATTGTCTTTTAGTATGTTTAGATTTGATGTGGAAGTGCTTGTGTTGTAAAATAATTTTGTGGTCAAATTGAAAAAAAATATGAATTTAACATCCCACAAAATTGTTCCATAGATCTTCATTGTTCCTCATGCCATTCCTTTATTTACAGTAATGAATATATTTTCTGCTGTATATTCATCATTCTGTATGGTTAACGTCAGGTTAGAGATACTCCTGAAGCTCTTCTTAGTCCCACCCTACACTGCCCAGTCCCACACTGAGTGTCTGTGTGTGTGTTTTGCACAAATCGCTCTATTCCTCTCACCACACTGTGTTTCCTCTAGCTCGGTCTAAATGTCAAAATTGATCTAAAGGCTTTCCACCAGCTTTACAAATCTCCTGAAGCCTCAACATGAAGCACCAAGAGTCCAGGTCAGGTCAGGCTGATCCTGGTTTAGACCCAGGTGCTCACTGTACAATACCACATCTTTGTAAAACTGGCTACTTTTTGGTAAACCTATATCATGGTGTCATTATTAGCATTTTAACACTGATATTTTAAAACCAGAATTATTATTTTTTTGTCTGTAAAGAAATGTTCAATTTATTGTGGCAAGCAGTACTTGTTGAAGATTTATATTAGCCTTTACAAACTCCTTGCTTCTTGCTTAATGTATAATTAATGCAAGTAAACAATGAGAAACTGTACAAGGGGTAAGAAATTGTTTTCGTTTTTTAAAAACGCTGTCTTCTCAACAACAACATCTAATTAATGGTCAAATTTTTATTTTTTTATTTGTTTATTTGAGTATTTATATAAGGACAGAGCATCTATGCAAACCAATTATTTATCACATTTAAGGCTTGCATACCTATTTATCACAATACCCAATGCCGATGTATTGGACTATTTGGCATCATTGTTGATTGTCAAGTTGAGATTTATCAATTTTGAAACTGATATCAATTACCAAACAGGATTTACCATTTAATAATTTATGACTTTTTGCAAATAAGTCAAACTTGTTAAAATGGTTTATAAAGCTTTATTGATTTCAACGTCATTTCATTCATTTCATTTCAAAGCCTTTTTTACACTCAGGATCCAGGAGTGTAATTTCTGTCTAATTTTGAAACTAGACTGTGTTTTTTTTTTCTTTAAACATATTAAATTATCTTTTTGTATTAGAATTTGACCAAAGCGTCTGTCAAAGCCCATTTAAACAATTACATTTCCAAAAAAATGTATTTTTAGAATAGTTAAATTTAGATGTTCCCATTTCCAAGCTGTTTGTGTCCAACTGCTGACAGCCCCATATTGCCTGTCTGTCTATTCTCAGTATCCTATCTCCAACACAGCCAATCTTTAAAACCTAAAAAAAAACTAGACATCTATTTAACCCGTCTGTCAGTGTGGCTGTCTGTGTGTGTGTGCATTAGGTCCATTAGGTTGAGGGGCCCAGTCGAGATATCAAGGACTAAACCAAATCGAAGCCAGGACTAAAAACAGTCTCAGGACTAAACCAAATCTATATAAGCAGAGGCGCTGCTACAGTCTGTGGGGGCCCTAGACAAAAATTTATAAGGGGCCCATCCTTCTATACAGTAATGATGAATTTACCACTATAACACAGTGTCAAATGTTCTGATTTCAAAACATATATATAAGTATAATAGTCATCATTGTATATATTTTTCATCTTTTTACCTTGGCTGGACACAACTTTTCATTTTGCAACCTTTGTCACTGTGAACTGGTGTGTGTTGGTGTGTGTACATTAGTCTTTGACCCTGACTGGATTGTGTTTTGTGGAGTAACCAGCCTCTCCTCTTTGACAGGTCAGACAGCTGTGGGCCCTTTTCATCCGCCTTTCATTCATCACTATATTTTGCTTAGCCAACAGCTTTGGAAAAATGCTCTGAAACAGTATGGTAGAGCCACATATGGAGGAGCATTGTTTGCATTGAGCTTGAAGAACAATGTATTCTGAAGGTGAATGAGACACGTATTGGCAATAAAGTTTTTGCATATGGGAGCATGTTTTGAGATGAGAGAAGAATAGCCTAATGCAAATCTGTATTTTTACTTGAAATTCTGACAAGCAGTAAAAGACACCCAAGGCACCCGAAATGCTTTTCAACTGGATCCTTTATTTTTGCATTATGGTTTTTAACTATTTATGCCAGGTCTGGGGCAGGCAAACTGAGAGAGAATAGCCAAAGCAAGCCTATAGCTAACTAGTACTGAATGTGAAGTTCATATAAGCTAAATTGCAACATTTTACTATTACTATTACTATAAAAGTTAAGGATATTTGACTTTTAAGTAAAAGTACAGAATAACCGGTTAAACTTTACATTACGGCACGGTAATAATATGGTAATAGCATGGTAATAAGGTGGTAACAAATACCTAATAACCTCGTAATTGTGTGTAATTACAATTCAATTTCTATTGAATTACCCAGTGTTTTTTTATATATATATAATTACATGGAAATATGAACCAGAATATACAAAGACACATGTTTCATTTTTTTTATGTAAATGACAGTGGTGTACTGGTTAAGTGTTTGTCCTCCAATCAGAGGGTTGCTGGTTCGAATCCCCACTGAGATGTATACTGTTGTTGTTTTGAGTATACAATAAAACATGTTCCATATCCTGGTACTTGGGGAGGTTCATTCACCACTTTTCATTGTTTGCATTAGCATTAGTAGTGAAGTTAGTATAGCCCACATGGGTGGAAAGAAGGTCTTAAAATGATATTTAGCCAATTAAAGCATTTTTAAGGTAAAATTTAATAAGTGCAATTCAAATAGACTGAAATAAAGCTTGTTTCCTTTAAAACCTTGACAGGGTGTGCCTTTTTAAGCGTTGCGTTTAATGTGCGTTTTCCCAGCTCTAGTCTCCATTGGCTTTGACAGGGCTGGGATGGGGTCAACAAGCAGAGCAGCTATTGTTACAGGGAAGACTTCTGGAGCTGGAGGAGATGGAGGGTGTGCTTTCTGACAGCTGACACTTCCTTCCAGCCGGATACACAGACCAGGAAGTGAAGAAAATGAACATGCTGCAAAAAGTCAGCTGACATTTCTGAGGGAAAAACAGCACTGATATCGGAATATAAGGAATTTTGAAGTTTAGGCATTTTGAGGGTCATCTGGTCTTAGTTATATTATATTTTAGTTTTTTTATTTCTGGTATTACAAAGTTAGAAAATAAATGTCTATTGTTTATGCCTTAATATTGGTGGATATCCAACCAGGGGTGGGCGATATGGTAAAATATAATCACAATTTAAAACCAATATCACTATTTCGACTTTATTATTCAGAGCTAAAAATCATCATCATCGAAAGACGACATTATGTGAAATGTCCAATCAAATTCAAGCTCAGAATGAATTGACGACTGAAGGGAATTTTGAAGTTCATAATGATATCTACAATTAATTTCTACCAAAAAAGAAACACTTGCTTTAGGTTAGTGATCTGTTGTGTTTATCCCAGCAACTCTGGGTCTTAGGTGGGGGTACATACAAGATAATGGCCAGTTAACCCTATAATGTGACCCACATTTTGCTTAGATAGACTGAGGTGGGTACATCCTGATCATTTTCAAAACTAAGAATTATAGAATTATGCGCTTTGCCCTATTACATGTAATTTTATTTTGTTGCTTCTACTCCCAATGCTTTTAATTACCACAAGAGCTAGTTAAGTGACTTTTATCAATTCAAATATATATTCAAAACATAATTTAATTGGATAATATACTACATCTAAAGCTATAGATGGTTAGCTGATTCATTTTTAGTGCTAAATTAGTTCTGAAAAAGTAAGCTAAGCATCCCAATGACTTAGGAAGGTTAGATGATAGATGATATAAACCTTGTGCGAAGCAAGAGCAAAATTGAATTAGTTGCTATTTTTTCTTCCTTTTTCACACGATTACGATATACATACTGTTTTTTTAAAGTGGTTTATGTAGCCTTCCAACTAGGGGTGAGTGAAATGGTTTTTACTAAGCCAAGGGTAAAAAAAAGTACTGGGTGAAAAATCTATTCAATTCTAAGTAAATGTTTAAACATAATGTCAGATTATTTGTTTAATTTTGTTAAACAATAATATCAAATGGATAAACCCAAATAGTCAATTATATTTTCTAAAATTAAGGCACAAGGAACAAAATTTCCATATAATTTCAGATTACAGTTTTTCTCCATTGGTTTGGCTCATTTCTTGAAACTAAAATGACATTCTCAAAAGTCTAAGATCATTTGGCAAAACAGACTTATAGTTCAACACAACACTATAGCCAAACTGCAAAAGCACATATCTCTCCCAGAACTGTTCACTCTTGCTTCAAACTACGTTCTTGTCCAATGTAAAGAGTCAGTGCCTCCAAAATGGCAAACATCCTTCTCAATTGCCTTGGTTCATTTCTTAAAACAGATCGGACGTTCTTGAAATTCTTTTACCAAAACAAACCTGGATGGTTGAGCATAACACTATGGTTCACCTGCAAAAGCTCATATCTCACCCAAAACAGTTCACTTCTGTGTCAAAATTAAATTTCTTTCTAAAATGAATAGTCAGTGCCCTCAAAATGCATTGTCCCTTTGGCATTGTGTAAGTCAAAATGTTTAGATGTTTTGTCACTATGGCAGAGGTTCATGGATTTTACAGTAATAGGAGCCTTTTTACATCACACATTGCTCTCATACTGTCATTTTTATTCACACACATGAGGTGACTTCTGTACATTAGTGTATGTAAAAAGAAAATGTACATTACAGTATTGAACTGCAATATAAACACAAAAACAAACGTGCTGTAAATAAAGCTTACAGTTTTTTCTCAATTGTTTGCACACATTTTCTGTTTTTTCAATAAAGCCTTTATTTGTCATTATACGTGCAAGGTACATACAATGAAATGATGTAGATCAAGATTGAAGGTTAGCCTGAGCCACGGCCACTAATGACCGACCTGACCAACTTACTTTTACAGTAGTGGTAGGGGAAACCATCGAGAGGAAACCTGAACAGACATGAGGAGAACTCCACAATAAAATGCTCCAGCGAGCACAAGACTCAAACACTGGACCTTCCTGCTGTGAGGCAAGAATGCTAACCACAGTGCCATCATAACATAGACTTTCAATAAAACTAAACAGTTACAGTAAAAAAAAAAAACTGTGCTGTATCCTGTCTTCTGTTTGGGTCTGGCCACAGCACCTCATCCATGTCACATGTTTTGCGAATTATCACCTTGTGGTGAATCCAGCCATGAAAAGCATCAACTGGTATCTCCACATGCATCTTCCATAGCATTGGTGGCCCTTTTGCTAATGCTCTGATTGCTGATTGTAAACCTGTGTTTTAGAACGACAATGTGAGAGTAAAGTAAGAATTGTGCTTATAGTTTAGTAGAACTGGCTCAGGGAGTTGGAGCATGAGTGTTATTTTGTGGTTATTGTGTCTGAAGTACCAGAAAATGTGTGTCAACAATTGAGAAAAACTGTAAGTTTAACAACTTCCCTTGTCATTGTCCTCTCTCCTCCTCCTCTTCCAGCAACCCTCTTCCATAAGGAGGAAGTTGCTCTTCTTTATTTACTTGTCCTGGTCCCTCCATGTTCAGAGATCATACTGGTCCTGGTCAAGCTCTGTACTATACAGTATATGTGTTTTGCACATTTATCATTTGATTGGTCATCTGAGATGTGTGACACTCCTCCTTCATGTCTAGTTTCACCTGACTGTCAGTTACTGTTCCAACAGATTCATACATGGTATTCATGGTATTATATTCATGACTAGTTTTGACAATTGAACAGACTGTTGTGCATGTGAAGACTTATACAGTGAAATCTTGCTGACATGTTTTGGAGAGAATGACCATTGGACTGAGAATCAGCTCATCAGTTTAGATCAACAAGATCTATTCATTTGAAAAATGTGCTAAATGTAGGTTAACTGTGTTAACTGTAGCTACTTGTAC
>JAVQKG010083484.1:0-13547 GCA_036025885.1 Hypseleotris bucephala
GTAGGGGAAATTAGCTGTCCTGGCGTCGGTATGCACTCTCTGAGTGCTTTCTAGTTTAGTCCTAATTTTGATCCTAGTTTAGTCAGTTTTGACCTTGTATCTTTTTGTTTATTAAAACCAACAAACAACATGCTTTTAATGAAGAGCCCATGTGAAAAAGTTACATAGTGTTGCTTTAACATAAGCAGGGGTTAGTTAGTGCTAACGTCTCCCAGCAAGGAGGTTGTGGGTTTGATTCTTTGTTCAACTATGATCTCGCTGGGTGGAGTCTGTATGTCCTTGCCGTGTTTTTGTGGGTTCTCTCCAAGTATTCCTCCCACTGCATTAAGACATACATGGGTTAGGAGAAATGGTCACTTGTCCATAGTGAATGAATTTGGTGAGTGAATGGTTGTCTGTTGGGGTATGTCTCAGTGTAAGCCCTGTGACTAACTTGCCATTGTCTAGGATGTACCCCGCCTAAGGGAGGGGGGATACTGGGATAGGCTAAAGACACCTGTGATAGAAAAATGTAGAAGATGAATGAATAAACGTATTAGTTTTAGTAATAATTTACTTAATTTAGTCTGATTTTGCCCTGTTTTTGACCTGCTTTAATCTTGTGTTTTGATTATTAAGCAATTCGCACTAATAAATAATGAAAGATTTCCGGATGTAAAAATTCCATTTATTTTACCCATAGGCTTGCGCTCTATAGTGAAGGATGTACCCTGCTTAAGGCCCATAGCTCCACTCTACAAAAGGAATGAGTGGAAGAAAATGAATTATTACACATGGAAATCAGCTTTCAAGTTATAAATCCACAGATTTAAGGTAGAATTTTTGGCCTAGAAGTTTTCACTATGACATAAACCAGTTGTATTGCATATAAAACCTACTCTGTCAGAAGTTTTTTGGGGGAGATTTACATTTGAAACAACACACAGTTAAGATGTAGCACAGTTAGTACAGTCCAAATGGCCAGTGTAAAGAATGTAAGTGTGAGGAGACAGGAGCTGAAGTGGGCCAGTGAAGGAGAGAAGGTCACATTGAGGGACAGAGCACAGACACCTGCTGGGCTCACCTCCACACCTGCTCATATGTTCTGAATACACAAACATGGACAGCAAGGGTATGACATCATTCTTAAAACATACAAACACTGTGTCCAAATGTCCAAGTGCATCATATAGTGGTCATGCTGTTTTGTGGAGTCCAAATATCCAGTGAATAAAACACATAGAGGTGGGTAGCCATTCATTTGACACAAGTAAGAGAACTGTTACTTCTAAAAGGGTCCTGGGTGAAAAAAATACCAAATTACTGGATGTTTGAGCGTAACGATAGATGTATTTTTAAAATTGTTGCGATCAGACCTACACATTTTTTAAATATAATAAGCAAATTCTAGATTTCCAAAACAAAAATAAATAATAAAGAAAATTTTAAAAATGCAAAAATAAAATCTTGACATAAAGCTGTACTGTCATTACATAAAGGTTGGTAAAAGTACTTACTTAATATTACTCAAGTAAAAGTATGGTGCATTAAAACAACTCTTAAAAGTACAACATATTCAAAAAGCTACTAAAGTAATGTAACTAAAAAACTTACCACCCACCTCTGATTGCCAGCAATACATTATGAAAAATAATAGATGGTCACTAAATGGGCAAATATACTACAATGCCTTGCAAGTTTAAGATTTTTTTGCGTTGTAATTTATCAATAAATCTGCTCAAGCTAGCCTCCCCTATAGCTTGAACAGCTAAATATACTGTATTTCCAAAGGCATATCGCGTCAGTGTGCAAGGAAATGTTATACTTATTAATAGGAATCAAACTATCTAGAAAAACACCGGCATTTCATAGTTGCTAATTTCACTATAAGAGGCATTTGCAATAGCAGTCCAATGCATAGGCTTCCTTTTAATGATATTACAGAAGCCTCTTTACCTCTGTCAGCACTGTTCAGTCAATCTCATTAGCATTAGCCATATAGCATTAGCATAGCCCACATATGAGCCGAGAATTGACCTAAAATCAGACAAATCGATGGCTGGATTGACAGGCTGTGGGGATAGTGGTAATCTGGAGTTTTCCCTTTGAGACTTGTAATTAGCTTAGAGGAAGTGCATGCTCTCATTACAATGTAGCATGCATGTGTGTAGCCCCTTCCTGCTAGTAACAGTGCGATGCATATGACTTTGGGAATAATTAATGAATGGGTAAAACTTTACACTACGGCACGGTAATAAAATGGTAATAGCATAGTAATAGTGTGGTAATAAATAGTTAATAACATGGTTATTGTGTGTAATTACAATGAAATTATCCACGTAATTCACATTTGGTATTTTGTGGAAACATGAACCTCCCCCAAGTACCAGGATATACTCAAAACTAGACCCAGGCTGTCGTAAACGTCAGCAAATCATGGGGCGACACGGTGGCACAGTGGTTAGCACTCTTGCCTCACAGCAAGAGGGTCCCGGGTTCGATTCCCGGACCGGGCAGTCGGGGCCCTTCTGTGTGGAGTTTGCATGTTCTCCCCGCGTCTGCGTAGGTTTCCTCCGGGCACTCCCCTACCACTAAAAATTCCCCATTCCGGGACTACGGATGGAAATTAGCACCGTGCTATAATCCGGCATGTTTACGTCAAGTTGTGTAACTCTATACAATTGTACGTTCATTAATGTGCACTGTCCCCTCCAAATAAACAAATAAATGTACATCGGCGAAACGCTCCATGCGTCTGCGTCAACCGACATCCTTCTTGATCGGAGAAGGTGGAAGCATGGCTGCCATTCTGCGCCTACAGCGCCTACAGCCCCTTCTGACCACCACAACCATACAGGCACACTAACACACTCATTCATAGGCAAGGTGGGTTAAGTGTCTTGCCCAGGGACACAAGAACAGTATACGCTTGGGGGGATTCGAACCAGCTCAGGGATCAACAACATGGTGGCGCTATAGAGGCATTCTTTATTCAACCGTGATAATTTGCATATGTCCATTAATTAATAAATAAACCCTAGCCCGGTTCACTGTGCCAAACTTCATGAGATTTGGTTAATGTTCACTAGGATTAATGGCTCCAATAAAATGCTCAAAATCATGACCAAAGTCAGTCAGTCCAGAAAGTTTCAAGAAGATGGGGCAGAAACTCTTTGAGTTATTGCATTTACAAATGTAATCCTTAATTAATTAATTAATTAATTACTTAATTAATATGTATCACATATGTCCCAAAATCAATCTAGTTCGGCGTCTTTACTGTATTTAAGTATCTGCAAAGTTTGAAAGTGATCCAGCAATTTCTTTTGTAGTTATCGCGTTCACACGGCCAATCTGCGGGCGTGGACGGTCGTGATTCTCGCTTTTTGCCGATAGAATTAGCTATCTCTTAGTATCTTTTCCTTTCTAGAACTATGCAAACCGGATTACGTTGAACAAAAACAGTTTCATATTTACTCTTAGCCTACTCCTGACTAAGCTCTACCTACTTCTACCATTTCAGCTTACTTCCACCCCTAACATTTTCTACTTTAATCTCCTCTTCACCCCCGTCTTCTTTAGCTCTCTTCATTTTAGTCAGTTCGAAAAAGCAGGCCAAGCAGTGATTACTCCATTCTGCACATTCACAGACTCATCAAGGTGCAAATTGAAGCCAGTTCTATGATTGGCTCTAGACTTTAATCATGGCGCAAAAACCTCACCTATCATCAAGCCATTAAAAAACACTTCTCTTAGCTGCACCCCATTCACTTTATTTACTGGTTTGGAGTCTCGAAAAACTGTGGGATTTAGATGGTTGAAAAGCCAATTGGGGAGACTTATAGTGACATTGTTTTTATGGAGTGAGGTTTAATTCGGTTGTATAGTGGTTTAAGTTGAAAGAATAGACGGAGAAACAATCAAATGCATTCAAATGATTTCTTGTCCCAGTCAGGTGATCCCATGAGAATAGGCGAATAGCGAATGATGTATTGAACTAAGATGCTTCAAAAGAACGTTTTTTTCCATTCATGTTTATAGAACTAAACTAGAGTGAACTAAAAATATTAAACACAACCTTTTTGGACAGTAAAAAGAAATGGTTGTTGGTATATTGAGTTTCTCTCTCTCTCTCTCTCTCTCTCTCTCTCTCTCTCAGTTACATTTCATAACTTAAAGTAGGATTTCTTGTAGTGGTAATAATAATAATACATACACTTTATAATTGCATTATTCATTCACTCCACACTCACACTTGGTGGTGGTAAGCTATTTGTGTGGCCACAGCTGCCCTGGGGCACACTGAAAGAGGCGTGGCTGCCAGTCTGCGCCCCTCTGATCACCACCAATTACACAACCACATTCATTTATAGTGGGTTAAATGTCTTGCCCAGGGACACAACGACAATATACACTTGGGTGGGAATTCGAACCGGTGACCCACTGGTTGCGGGGCGAACACCCCTGCTGCACTTCCACTCCCGTTTGAAGTGAGTCTTAAACAGTCTTCGCCAGATTTTTACCAAAACTAAACAAGGTCTAAACAAGCTCAAATACAACCTTCATACCACATTTTAAGAACTGCAAATTGAAAAAAAAAAAAAACTGGTTGACTACATGTTTTGGTTGTGGCTCTTTACACAGGACCATTTGTGATTTTGACATATATGATTGTGTCTGTCTGCTTGTAAATCTCCGGAGGTGTTCTTTGGGCTCACTATACTGTAAGACCTGATGGCTTTTAAAAGTGTCTAAACCTCCCATCTGTCATAAACAATCTCACTCACTGTGGGCGGCTGCTTCTATCACCTCGGTGTGGTGTGAGGATGGTGTCACCTCTCGTATGGATGTGCTAGAAGACCAATAGTAGAATTATTAACACCAAGAATCTAGTGTGTTCTTACATTGCCAAAATAATGTCACCACCGGGATTTAACTAAGCAAACAGTTAATAGCCTCCTGTAGTTGGTCAGATCTAGGTTCAGCAACATATTTGTACAAAGAATGAGGTCAGCTGACTACCTGAATATACTGAATGACCAGGTTTTTCCAATGCATTTTTTCTTCCCTGATGGCACGGGCAAATACCAAGATGACAATGCCTGGATTCATCAGGCTCAAATTGTGAAAGAGGAGCATGAGACATCATTTTCACACATGGACCACCACAGGGTTCAGACCTTAACCCCATGGAGAATCTTTGGGATGTGCTGGAGATAGCTTTACACAGTGGTCTGACTCTTCCATCATCAAAACAAGATCTTGGAAAACAATTGAACGAATATAAATCTTGCGACATTGCGGAGGCTTATGGAAACAATACTATCTCAAATGTGTCCAAACTGAAAGTAGACCAACCAAATATTAGTGTCTGGCCTTTTTTTTTTGATGGCGACTTTTTTTGGTTCATTATTATCAAGAAAGATACAAGTCAGATATAAAACGATAGATTATATATTATAGTTTCAATCAATAAAAATTATTCCCACAATCAGAATGGGTCACTGCCCTCTAAGAATGATTAGCCTAGGTATAAGTTTTCCCCATTGATTTTTTCTTCATTCCTTCTCACTTCTTCTGTGACTTACTTCTAAACACCTTCTTTTACAACACTATGGCTTTTTCTAAGGTGTCAAATTGCAGTAACATAACTTTCCTCCAGGGAAAAGTACAATCATTTCTAAAAATATACTTGATATATTTTCACTCCATAAAAGCATTCTCACTATAAGCCTTCACAATTGGGTTTTCAACAATCTATCTGTTGGTTTATGTTGGACTGAAAAAATAAAAAAGAACCAAGTTGAGCGTTCTTGTGTTACAAAAGTTGCTCTCTAGGGCTGTAGTCGACTAAAGAAATTGTTCATTGACTAACGTCATGCCCAATGTCAAGTGAGGTAAAATTTATTTAGACATACAGAGAAGAAAAGTTGACAATAAAATATGTTCTAACCTAAAAATCATACCTAAAAATACTGCTGTTGGGTCACTCAGTAGGTAGAGCGTGTGGCCCATATGCAAAGCCAACAGTGCTTGCCTTGGTGTCATGAGTTCCAGTCCGGCTCATGACAGTTTGCCGGATGTCTCTCCCCACTTTTCTCCCTGATTTCCTGTCAGTCTACTGTCCTAAAAGGCCAAAAAATATCTTTAAAAAATTAAAAATAGTGCTTTTATCATGAATAGTAATAAATTAGACCAGGGTTATTGATGCAGAGTGGATGCAACGAATCAACTAATAACATTTTTAGTCGATTAAGACCACAGTGACTAAATGCTGTCTGCTCTTTTCAGTATTTTAACACATTTTTGGTGAAGATTAATTAGGTCCATCTTCCTTTGAACAGGCCCCCTGCTGTGTTGGCTGCACATCCAGTAGGTTCTTGTCCAATTATATCTTTGTTTACATATCTTTTTTTGTGCATTAAAAATGGTTGTGGCTTGTCTCCAGAGGTGGATAGAGTAGCCAGTAATTTAACTCAAGTAAGAGTACTGTTACTTCAAAATAAAATGACTCAAGTAAAAGTAAATAGTACTCATCCACATAAATACTCGAGTAAGTGTAAAAAAGTACAGGGTGAAATAACTACTCAAGTAATGAGTAACTGTTTGAATGTATAATGTCAAATTATTTGTTTATTTTTGTTGTTATTGGGCCAAAAAATAATAATAATTAAACAGATTTGAATATTTTTATATAATTTTCTAATATTAATAATACTATTCTAAGACAAACTGAAAAAGCCAAATAATATTTTTCAAAATGAAGGCACACTCAACAAAATGTCTACGTCATCTCACATTTTCACAACATAAAGCTATTCTTATATAACACAGACAGCTTAACAAAGCTGGGTAAAAGTACTCTTACTCTTTCTATATTTTCAAAACAAGGACTGTTACTTCAAAATATTATTACTCAAGTAAAAGTAAAAAGTATGGTGCGATAAAACAACCCTTATTCATTCATTTTTTATTTTTTTTTTATTTGGAGTTTGCATGTCTGTACATTTGGTTTTGTATGTGCTTGAAATACTACTACTGCTACTACTGCTACTACTGCTACTCTTAGAAGTACAATTTACTCAAAAAGTTACTCAAGTAAATGTAACTGAGTAAATGTAACTGATTACTACCCACCTCTGCTCTTCACACATTTACATTTTACTTTGGGCAATACATGGCTCTTTGGATGGAGGGTGTAGGATATAAATAGCTCCATATGAAGATGATTACATAACCTGACCTCTATCATAAGCACCAGGCCTTATCTCTCTGCTCCTTCCTGCTTAGATGTTATCAAGGATTTATCAAAGGTTTGCAGATGGAGTCATGGACAAGGCTGGAGGCCACAGAAGACCTTGTTGGAAACCTTAGCTGGACTGTGCTAATGTACTTTCTATGAATGTGTAGAACATGGTCACTATAGCAGCAGATTAAGGTCAGGGAGATTTAGATAAAGGTGGTGTGAACTAGCGATGGGACAATATACAATAATACCGTTTATTACATTTAAAACACTGACAATTAATCGATCATGGCTATTTTTTTCATTGCAATAATTGTAATTTATTTGCACGTCAATACCCTTAAAGGCCTTCGCACACCACTCCGACGGTAGAGTCAGCCTAACTCTTTTCCCGACACCGACAACCCCCCTCTTGTTGTCGGAGAAGTCAGCGGAGGGACACCGGAATCAGAAAGTGAGGATAGCTAGCTCGCTGTCGTCAGTAATGCTTTTTAAGGTTTTTAATGACAATCAAATCAAATCTTTCTATTAATGTAGTAATGATACATAATTCCAAACTACTAGCTAGGAAGAATATATAGTATGCAAGTCTATGTTGCCTCAAGCAGTTGTTGAAAAAGGTGTGGAATGACTAACGGTATTGCCAGTAGAGTGTCACAGTTGTAATGGCAGTAGAGTCACTCATTGGTTTATTCTTAATTATGTAGCGATACATCTGAGGCAGCTCTACTGTTGAGTATGACACTGTAAATACAGGACATTAGTCTATACAGATAAAAAATCCCTTCGGTTTCACTGCCCCATGATTGGTTGGCACCGCTGGTGAAGTTGAGTCGGACGAAGTTACGGTACAAGATGGTTTTCTGTGAGGTTGGAAAACTCCAAACCTCACGAAAATCTATCTTGCAGGGAAAGGTTACCTGATTGAAACTCTCCATCAAAAGGTTTTAGCTCTCTTCAGCAATCCCAGTTTGGTCTATAATACTAAATTCCAGATCTCTCCTATGTTATTCTCATACCTCCTGGCTAGTGTACATACTTCATGGTTTGTGGGAGACCGTGATAGAGGATTGTGAAGGAGAGGAATTCGAATGAGTTTATCATTCAAACTAAATTTTTTAGTGCAGCTTTAAACTCATAATGTCAATTATTCTGTGTCCCTGTCCCTGATGAAAGCTTGTGTATTTCCATCTAATGACAGTAATATCAGTCAGCTCTGAGACAGTCTGTGGATCTGAAGCTGGAGAGGATCAGTTGTTTTTCATTTGTAGAACTCGATTGTGTTTATCTGAGTCTCTTTAAAACAGCATAAAACAAATCAAATGAAGGATTTGTCCAAAACAGCGTCTGGTGAGGCAGCTTTTCATGTCGCCTTGTGCACAGCGTGGCTCTAATTTGAAAATGAAATTCCTCTTTTAGCAGCTTTCTGTTATCTCCCGTCTCTGTTGTGGATTCCTCACATCACATGAAATTGTTTATTTCATGCCTGTAATATTAATAATGGAAAGTATTAACTGGATAAAGCATATAAACAGACAAGCTTGATAAAAATAAAAAATCAGGGGAATAAAAAGGTTTTTGGATCTGCTAAAATCTAAACCAGAATCTATGGATCTGTCAAGGATGAGGCCTCCTAGATTAGGCTAAGTGTAGTTTTCCCCAGCTTGTATTTATTGAATGCTATATCTATTATTCACTGTTATTGAAAATACAGTGTTATTGCTAATGTGGGTTATGATGTCTGGTGTAGCTTACTTCATAGTGCAAAATGGTTGGGTCTAGAGATGCACCGATCCAGCTTTTTCAGTCCCAATATTAACCGATACTAATGCTAACTTTGTATTATCCAAAATTAATAAACCTAAACATTGATAAAAGACTTGATATGAGACCAGATGACCCTCAAAATGTCCTACTTTTCTATTATAAGAGTGACAATGTAATATTATGTAATTTGCCACATTATTTATCCGTTCATAATTAGGATAAATTATTATAAATAATATTGGTTTCAGTATCGGCTTCATTTACCGATTCACCTATCCAGCTTTTGGCACCGATATTTTTCCAGTATCGGTATTGGTGCATCCCTAGTTGGGTCATCTATTCTGAAACCATTTGTGATTCCAATGTCTATCTAATACACTATCTCATCTCATACAGTATGTATTCTGATGTTATTCCTCAACAATGTAAAGCCCTTGTACATGTAACTATCAATGCATTAGTTTGTTTTATTGTCATTTGCTTAGGCTATATCTACCATTTGTATTTTTTTGTTGTCTATTATTCTGAAACAATCAAGCTTTAGTCCTCACATAAGATGAAATAACCTCCTGTACACAACAATATTCGGGACATTGCCAGGATCCTGCCAGCAACGCCTTTTGGAACTGGGGCAATGGAAAAACACATTATGTCCGACAAGGTAATTTTGTTTGTTTTGTCAACAGTGAGGAGAGTGGTAGAGAAAAGTGTAGCTTCACAATACTAGTTTTAATAATTGGTTCAGTTTTAAAGCACTTTGGATTCCTTTGAAAACCACAATGTATATCACAACCCCGAAGTCTACTTTTATCAAGTCTCAGAGTAGATAGGAGGAGGTTGTGGGTTCGATTCTCAGGCCAGCTGACTGCAATCTCTCTAGATGGAGTTTGCGTGTCCTCCCTGTGTAACCATGAGTTCTCTCCGGTCACTCTAGCTTCCTTCCAGATGCATATATTAGTAAAATTGATCACTCTAAATTGTCCATAGTGAATGAGTGTGAGAGTGAATTGTTGTCTCTCTGTCTCAGTGTCAGCCCCACGACTATCTGGCCATTGTTTATAGGAGAAAGCACTAGAAAATTAGTAAATGAACATGTGTCAAATTAACTGTTATATTTTCTTGATTATAAATAGGGTACTTAGTAGTTGTTGTACTATGGGACTTTCTTGCACAAGACAGATGCTAATGCTTAAAGTCAAACAAGGCAGACAAGATGGAAATGAGGTGTCCAGGATAGAGACTGCTGGGAATACATGACATGACAGATTTGAAGCAGGCTCATTGACTAACTTTGTATACCCTTGACAAGGTGAGCTACTACTCTGTTATGCCTCCCAAAACACTGGCCATACACTACAGTAATTCTAAATGACAGCCAACAGACTGGTGCTCCTAGATTGGTGTGATGAAACCTGTCTATATATACAAATTTGTTATCATTTCCACAAGGAGTTTCGGTACCATTTCCGTACAATTTTCACTTTGTATTGTATTGATGGTGTGAGCACGCAAAACCTTCTCCAGCGCATTCCAAAGGTTCTCAATCGGGCTAAGGTCTGAACCCTGTGGGGGCCAGTCCATGTGTTCTTAGTAATGTAATGTGTGACCAGACATATCCATCTACCAAATTTCCACCACGACTTTCTATATTATTTTTGTACAATTTTTTACTATGATGTTGCTTTGATGATGGGAGAGTCGGACCACTGTGCAAAGCTATCTCTAGCACATCCCAAAGATTCTCAATGGGGTTAAGCTCTGAACATTAGTTATCATTACCAACAGGACTCTGTACCATTTCCATACAATTTCTCACCAAAATCTTTTATTGAGAGAGTTGGACTACTACATAAAGCCTTGTCCACCACATCACAAATATTCTCAATGGGGCTAAGGTCTGGACCCTGTGGTGGCCCATCTATGTTCTTAGTAATGTCAGTGTGACAGACATGTCTATCTTTCAATGATTTCCACCAGGACCTTCTGTATCATTTCTGTACAATCTTTTACCAAGATCTTGTATAGAATTTGAAGAACGTTAAAATCAGTCATCTAGACTTGGGTTTAGAGTTGAACACGTTTCAACGCTTTTTCCAAGAGCCCTTTTCAATTCTAAAAGTTAACTGGTGAGATTTAAGCCATATAGCCTATACCTGAACCTGCTCTTATTGGTCTGTAAATAATGAAAGGCATAAGTTAGTTTCTGATTGTTAGTGTCATGAGGTCATTATGAGTCACTAGTATGTGAAACATTATCAGGTGTTAATAGGCCAGGTGAAACTGTTGTATTCCTGGTAGAAAATTCTTTACTTGGTTAGTCTTTTATGATGCTGTTGTAGATGGTCCAGATGACTGATTTTAACTTTCTTCAACTTTGATATGACTACCTGGGTGAATGAAATGAACCTTCACAGAGATAAGATACTCAATGGGGCAAAGGTCGGAACCCTGTGGTGGCCTGTCCCATTTTATCAATATCGGTATGACCAGAAGTGTGTCTATCAATTAGTTATCATTTCCACCTGGACTTTCTGTACTATTTATTTCACTATTGACTCATTCTTTTCCCTTCTGCTTTCTATTGTCCCGGACTATCTGTTGCCCTCCATCTATTGCAATATTCTGGTAATCCTGTAACCTCACACACATCTCCTCCTCTTATAGATCTACTGTCTGTCTGTGTCAGTCTCAGTGGAGAAGCCCTTCATTAGTTCAGCCTGGACACTGTTCACATTGATAATGAGATTCTATTATTGAACCAAAGCAGCAGTAGTCAGCAGGCTCTGGTGTAGTCAGGTTTAAGTACGAATTGTCTAGTGTGGAGTTGTATCCATACTGTATGTGGGGTGTTGATGTGGGAATTGTGTAAAAAGAATAAGAGGCATATAATGTATATCAATGGGGTGTTATTTTTTGTGTTTTTGTGGGCACTGAAAAAAGTGTGCTAGCGGGCCACTGTTTAGCTCAGTAGGTAGAGCGTGCGGCCCATGTTCAAGACATCAGAGCTGCCCCGGTGTCGTGATTTCGAGTTCGAACGATTTTCCCGATGTCACTCCCCACTCTTCTCCCTGATTACCTGTCAATCTACTGTCCTATCAAATAAAGCCTAAAAGGCCAAAAATATATTTTAAAAAAGTGGGCTAGCAAAACGAACACTAATATTTTGTTGGATTGACTATGGCATCAATTTGTTATGGAATTGTTTTGAAAAGCTTCTGCAATGTTACAAGATTTATTTCCATCAAATTTTTCACCAAGATCTTGTATTGATGATGGGAGAGTTGGACCACTGTGCAAAGCTATCTCCAGCACATCCCTAAGATTTTCAATGGGGTTAAGGTCTGGACTCTGTGGTGACCAATCCATGTGTGAAAATGATGTCTCATGCTCCCTGTACCCCTCTTTCATAATTTGAGCCTGATGAATTCTGGCATTATCATCTTGGAATATGCTTGTGCGATCAAAGAAAAAGATCCATTGATGGAATAATGTGGTCATTCAGTATATTCAGGTAGTCAGCTCATTCTTTGTACAAATAATGTTTCTGAACCTAGACCTGACCAACTACATAATGGTCTTACTTATTTGTTTAGTTAGAGGTGTAGTCTGTAACTTTCGTAAAATGTGAAAAAGTTAAAAATTAAAAATTCTTAAAACTGACTATCTGATCCAGTTACATGATGTAAAGTAGAGTGTCTGTAATCAGTTTAGGCCAGGGGAGGGGCTAAAAGGAAACTCAAATATTATTGGTCAAAGAAGTACCCCACCAACTGTAAATTGATGTTGTTTTAGATTACCTTCTTTACGTCATAGAACAGGGTCAGATAAAGCATTTCTTAAATTTTTAAATTTGTTTTTATTTTTGGAAAGTTACAGACTACACCTTTAAATACGGGTTTTTTGGGGGGGCAAACCGTTTAAACTGACTTGACGATAAATGACATTCTCAAGATAGTCTAAGTTCATTCTATCATTAACTTCATCATTAACCCTCACCCTGTTTGGTGCTAATGACACAGATCCCTATTGTCTCTTAAGTCCATGTACAAACCAAGAGTTGCCGTTCCCTCCAGCAGAGCCTGCACCTCCTCGCCACACATTCACTGGGGTCACAGGGATCTTGTTATGATTCTCTTTAGAAAACTCCCCTCTCGCTGATAAGCTAATTGCATTGGGCATACTGAGTGACCAATGTGATCCCAGCTCCAAGCAGAAGTCAAATCAATGTCCCACTGACACGCTCCTCTGACTGAAACTCTAAAAAGGACTTCTTAAAGGTTAACTAAACACACAGGGTTTGTAGGAGGAAGATACAGGCTCAATGATACCAATGGTAACATGACAAAAGCTAGATTGATAAGTAGGGTTAGAAATCTCAATGTACCTAGGAATTTGATACGATACGCGATACATGTCTCACGATACCGATAATCGATATATTAAAAATGATAACCATCGATATATCACTGTTTTTAGGGAAAATGATATGATATGTATTGATAAGGAATTAATACAGTTTTAAACAGTATTTTAGTTAATGTATTTTTTTAATGAT
>JAVQKG010083490.1:0-15059 GCA_036025885.1 Hypseleotris bucephala
TAGGCTGTATACAACTATTTAACACAGACTGAAATTAGCCACTATTTAAATACAATTTCAATTGCGATTTTAATTAAATTTACTTTTGGGTTCATCCAACTTTTTTGGTGCGCTTAAAATGTAGTTTAATAAATTGATATTGTGGAGTAAGGTGCAACCTGGCATGGTAGTGAAAATGATCTTGATATACTTAATACTGAACTAAAAGATAAAGTATGGACATAACACGGTTGTGTCAGGTCGCTGGGGATCGGACGGCTGCTTACTGCTGCTCACACTATTATTGATGCGGGCCTGTACTGACAAAACGTTTTGCTTTCAGAGGGGCATTAGGGTTTTTGTAAGAGCGCTTTAGGTTGCTCCTTGCCAGAGTTGACCCCTCTGACCTATTCATTTGAGCAGAATTAACTGCCCTTGTCAGATGAAAAGACAAACAAAAAACACAGAAGTGAGCTCACGCTGGCACCAAAATCAATAGGCCTATTTTGTGTTTCTTTTATGTGTCACTCTCCCCTTTCCCTTCGATATGATGGCCATATTGATTAATGTTGACTCACAAATGCATTCTGAGAAAGAAATAGTATAAACACAAATTAACAAGAAGCGTTATTACAATGAAACGCCCTTGATGCGTATCATTTAGTCTTTGAAGATGTATAATGTGAATCGGGTTTTTTATGTACAGTACAGTGAATTTCTATACCTCACACATTTGTATTGATTTATTTCACTAATCATATGTTGGCTCACACGGCTCTTACATGTAAATGAGGACAACTACTTAAGTAATTATCATAATTTTATGCAGCTTTGTGCTCCGTGGGAACTGGTTCAGTGTCTCGTGGCGAGGAACAGGGGAAAGGATAAAATGTAGGACTTTGCCCTGGAATGTAGAGCCAAGGCCTAATTCTGACCCTAACCTGAATATTCCCTATGCACCTCTGTCACTCGTCCTGTGTGTTCATTATAATAATGTTCTGGTGTAGAAATAGACTGCTCTTTAATCAGAAATACTGCATTTCTAGATGTGTGTTTGCTACATAGACTGCATAGTGAGATCTGTGTTGTGTTGCATTGCTATTTGACAGTTATTACATTTCTGCCTCTGTAAATTGTGCCCACAGGTATACAGAAGGCTTTGCACAAGAGGACTGACTTTGCGGGATATGGCCCAATAGCCGCAGCACGTGATGCCGGACCATGACAGCGACTCCTTCCTGAACAGACAGACCAAACGCAGACGTGTGGACATCGGTGTGAAGAGGACAGTGGGCAGCATAGCCTCTACAGGAGCAACCACCACAGATAGCATTGCTCGCGCCAAAGCAGCCATTTTCAGTGCCATGAACTCTCTGAGCTCTCACTCTCACCACGGATCAGACACAGACCCCATGGATTGCTCTGTAGTGCAGCCACATGGTGGGCCTGGCATTGTGTCAGCCAGCGACAGCGAGTCCAAGTCTAATGTACTACGAAAGCTCCTGAAGCGGGCCAACTCATACGAGGACGCCATGATGCCCTTTCCTGGCACAACCATTATCTCCCAGCTTCTCAAGAATAACATGGCTAAAAATGGAGGGCCTGAACGAGGGGACAGAGGTGACAGGGATGTGGGATTCTCCAACTCAGGGCTTTCTAATACAAGTTCAGAAGCGCCTCAAGAAGATGCCTGCAGCAACTCGTCCCAGGACAGCACCCCTCAGGAGTGCTTGTCACCATTTGGCCGTCCTCCTGGCCTGGGTGCCTTTGACATTGAACGTCTGAACGATGAACACCTGCGTGCCAAGCGAGCCCGTGTAGAGAACATTATTCGCGGTATGAGCCACTCACCTAGTGTAGTGGTACCTGCTGCTTCCCGCCACGAGCGTGACCATGACATCGATGCAGATCGAGATATGGAGTTAGACTGCCCTCCCCCTCAGTCCCAGCAGCAGGGCCCCAGTAGCCCCAGAGGCGGAGAGGTGTGCAACAGCAATCGAGAAAACAAACGTAAGCAGCGTTTGCCTCAGCAACAGCAGCAGAGCTTCACTCAGCTGGTATGTCAGAGGAAAGAGCAGAAACAAGAAGAGCGCAGGCAGCTCAAGCTTCAACTGGAGGACATGCAGAAACAGCTCCGGCAGCTGCAGGAGAAGTTCTTTCAAATCTATGACTCAACTGACGACTCTGAACACAACGACCTCCACAATGACCTCCATAACGACATAGGAAACATGTCTGAGGACAGTCCGGCAAGGTCTGATGGTGCTGATGAGAGAGGTGGAGATGACCTCCGCTCCGACAATGAGATGTCCGACCTGGACCCTGGCCATTTCCTAGACCGGGCCAGGGCACTACTTCAGGAACAGGCACTGCTGGATGGAGAAAAGCCAAGAAGAGAAGGGCTGGGACGCAAAGGCTCCATGCATGCTGAAGGAAAACAGCTGGCTGAAACACTAAAGCAGGAACTCAACTCAGCCATGACCCAAGTGGTGGACACAGTGGTAAAAGTGTTCGCCAAGCCTCCACGCCCCACACCCCAGCAGGCCTTTCCTCCACTTTCCATACCTCCCGAAAGGTTTCCTTCCACAGTCAATGGAGACAATCCCAACTTCCACACAGCTAACCAGCGTCTGCAGTGCTTTGGTGATGTCATCATTCCCAATCCTCTGGACTCTTTTGCCAGTATGCCGGGCCTGCCTGGAGCAGCCAATGACCAAACAGAGGCTCTGCCACTAGTTGTGAGGAAGACTCCCAGTGACCATCATCACCAGGCCTCTGCTGTAGGGGCCCATGGTGGGCACCACCACCCAACTCTTCACCCCTCCTCACTGTCTGCATCTATGGGGTTCAGCCCTCCATCGTTCAGGCACCCCTTTCCCATTCCACTTATAGGTTACCCTTTCCAGAGCCCCTTGGGTGCACCCACAGGTGGTTATGGCAAGGAGCGTTCCTCACCAGATTCCATGGACCTGTCCCGAGAAACCACCAGCCTGAGGACCAAGATGACATCTGGTCACCACTTGGTGCATCACCATCGCTCTTGTTCACCAGCACACCCTGGCAGCACAGCTGAGTCGCTGTCTTTGTCTCTCATCAAATCTGAGTGTGGTGACCTCCAAGACATGGCTGACATCTCACCCTACTCAGGCAGCAACGTATCCTTTTTAATTTTAACAAGTCACTGGTCAATAAAGAGTTACAATCTATTATTTATATAAGTTCTTTCATACTAGCCTAAGTTAAAAGAAATAGTAGATGAATCACCTTTCCTCCCACTGTTCTCCTCTTCTTTCTACTGCTGTATTGTTGTATTTATTTTTACACCCATACATCTTCCTTCCCACAGCACCAGACAACCCTTTCTTCCATCTTCAACCTTGAGTGCTTTAAAAGCTCTCTTGTCACATATCACTTACTTACCAAGATTAGGTCCCCACGACATTTACTGCCCCAATTCCTTTTATAAAAATGGTCTCAGAGAAGGAAGGAGATAGCGTAATGAAACTTGGAAAACAATGGTCTTGTAAAGCCTGCCTTATATTTTAACCCCACAGTGCCCCGATAGTGCCCTACGGATAAAGAGGCTATGCCCTTTGGGAGGCTCATGTTGAACCCCCTAGAGAGTCAAGACTAATAGACGCATTCAGTCCCTTCTCTGTTTCTGTGATACCACCTTGGCCTCATACCTACCATATGAAAGTTTCATCTGTGTCTTGTATAAAAAGCTTTGTTTTCTGGTCATTGCAAATAACCTTTTCACCAGTCTAAACTTAACATTCAGGCTGTATTGTTTTGCTTTGTGCTGTGTGCGCCTAGTCTATATCCAGGTGTGTGTATGTGTTTGTCACTAAAGGTTCGCCTGAGGACTCGGTAAAGATGTATATTTATGATTGCTTGTGCTTTCTCTCTTCCTTATCACCCATCGCTGTTGTAAAAAGCCTACAATCATTGTCGTTTCTTTACTCTTTTTTTCATTTCATAAAAGATCTGTCAACAGCCTGGGGGGCCCTTCGGCTGTTGCTTGGCAGCCGAATACTTCTTTTTTTGTTTTCCCTCCCCGCACAACCACCACCACCCCCCTCCTCCCTGTCTTTTCTTTGAAGCGGACGTTAACAGGTGTTTGCAGCGAGCTGTTTATCTTTCATTACCTCGCCTTGTCTTGTCTTCTGACCCAAGGGTGAACGCTTTCCAGAGATCCATAATCCTTTGCTTCTACTAGTTCCTGATGAAGGGATGAAAAGAGAAAAAAGGTAGATAGACGTACATGGACTGAGAAAAAAAGTAGACAACAATCAAACAATAATAGCATATGCCAGATGCTGTGGCTTTATTCTAGCATTTGGAATTACCAGGCATTAACAAATGTACCTCTATAATAGAAAAGAACGGATCTCATAAACCATTGTTAATCTTAATGTGCTTGATTATGCTAAATTTGACAGTGAGTTGAACTTTTGTAAGTTTAATTTTTGAACATTAGAAGTCAGGGACAGTTTGTCTGACATTTTATGAGGTGCGTTCAAGTTCAGTAGCTCTAGCATAGTGTGGAGCAGATGGCCGCCATCAATTTCCTCATTTGTTCTCTGTTCGACTCCAAATATTCTTGTCCTTACACCTGGAATTAGGAAGAGGCGCAGCTATTTTCCCTCTCATGACTTTGTGCTTTGGGGAAGTGTTGTGAGAATGATGATGTCTTGTCAGATGTGGCATGCAAACAGTGGGCCAGCTGGTGTGAGTGCACCATCATGACAAAATAATAGCCTTGCACGCCACCCCTAAGTCCAATCACAATTACATTTGCAAGCTGTGAGTGAATTGAAAATGAAAATGCCTCATTAGGTGATATGAAGCATCTTAATTGTCAGCTGAGAGGAAATGATATTGCATTTAGTGGTAAAACAAAAATTGCTTTGTTTTAAAATGATTTTTAATTTGGCTATAAAGAAAAGGTTGTGCTAATCCTTAGTAAAATACCAAAAACAAATAATTCTTAGTGTAAACGCATATATAAATAAATAAATCCACCTTGTCTTATTGAAAAGGCTTCTTTTACTCTCCCTCTCTGTCTGTGTGAGAAGCCATTGTGTTAGTCCACTTGGAGCAGATGGTGTGGTGTGGAGAGTGAAGTGCTGCTCTTTTGGCCAGGCCTGACTGAGTAACACTGTCTGCCAGGGTTTCCCCCATACAAGACCCTCGCCGCACATATACAACTATGGTTCCCCTCTCACTCTGTGAATCAGACAAAGTAGACAGGCCTCTTTAAGGAGCCAGCCCAGCGTGGTTCAACATTTGCTGGCTTTGCCGTGTAACCCCGAGGCCAAGGGCAATCCAATCTAGCAGCTGATGCCTCCTTCCGACTCTATAGTTACAGCTACATCTGGACACTTGACTGATTTTAACGATCACACACAGCCACTCCTGTAGATCATAAATAACGTCACACAATGTATTTTGTCCAGTCAAGTGTAAACAGTTTTCATAAAAACTTAAGGCTGAGCCTTGTATATAATTTAGGGGCTCCGTATTGCTTCTAGTTGATAAAAATCCTTGTTGAAACAGCCTGAGGTTTTCATATGCGGCCTGTCCGCCTATCCGCCAAGCTCCTTTCAATGTCTTCTTCTCCAGATTGATATTATCAGATGCATTATACGGCTGTTAATTCACCATGGAAATGGCTTGGGCTGTTCAGTGGCGCAGATGTGCTTCAGTCCCCCCAATCTCTGGCGCTGTCCAAGGCTTCATGGTCCCTTTTCTCCTTCTCCTCCTCCTTCGTGTGTTCCTCCAAGTCTTTGGCAGCAACAGAGCGGTGCCTGGGGGCAGGGGTGGAGCACAGGCAGGAGGAGGGGTGTAATTGAAGGTTGGAACCATGCTATCCCTCAAGGTGCCCCCACTAGCCCATCTTCATCGTCTTCAATCCAAGCGATCCATTAAGAAGACAAGGCTTCTGACATGTATTTTAGAAATGACCAGTGCCTTTATTGAAGAAGGCAGTCCACATCGCTCAGGCATGTGTTGGGGACCATCTCATCTCATACGGACATTGTTTTTGCCATTGATATTAAAGCCAACAACACTGTCATATTCCGACTTGGCATGTGCTGTCGCCAGGCCATTAGGCATTCTTGCCCGTCATTGGCGTTAACTGCTGTCTTTGTCTGTGATATGCAAATGTCTCGTTTTTTCTTCTTCCCTTTTTCGGGTGGAGGTTCGCACAGGGTGCATAGGCAAAGGCGTACTTACTTTGACTGTGAAATGAGGCTCCTTATGTAAAAGCCGAGCAGTGCCGACCAGCGTTTTTATTTACCGTGACACTTACACCTGATACAAACTATTCTAATCACAAGCAAATGCTCTCGCCTTGGTGCACTGTCTTCATACTCCCGACAGCAGTCAGGCCTAAAAGAAAATTTGGTTACCTTTCATCCAAGTGCCATTTTCTTGCGAATCCTGCAGCTAATTATTTACAGATTAAATAAACTTAAGCAAATGCATGTATTTGCTCTTCAAAGTCATGATACTGTATATATGTCCTTAATGCCAGCTATTTCAGATCCAAGAGGGTCTCTCCCCCAATCATCTGAAGAAGGCCAAGCTCATGTTTTTCTACACTCGCTATCCCAGCTCCAACATGTTGAAGATGTTCTTCTCTGATGTGAAGGTGAGTTCAAAGCCACAAATGCACTATATTGCAAAATCTAACAATTAATTTTTACATTCAAAATTAGCCTGTCATCAGCTTAATCATTTACCAAATTATTTATTTTTCTATGCTTATGGTTAATTAACCCTTCATTTGAAATAATTATATTATTGTGCAGTCCTAATGTCTTCTGCTGTCCCTCAGCTGCATCACCTGTCTTTTTCTTCCCGGTTTTGTGGTCAATGCACCTGCCTTAACCTAGGGGAAGTTTGCTTTAATTACAATATACCAGCTTCAGTTATTAGAGACAATGTAAGGGTTGTGTGTCTTGAAATAAGGTTTTTCCATTTGCTCAGTTATGGTTTTATGCAAAAGATGGAAGAAGAGGAAGTTGAATGGGTTTACATGAGGCGAGATGGGAGACAGATGAGTAACGGTTGGGTGAGGGACGGCAGAAAGGAGCATGGAGCCTAGAGAAAGAGGAGTGGTTATCTGAACAAGTGCGTAAAGCGTAGTCGGGCAAAGGCCTGGACGAGGAATACGAATGAGCTTTACATTCTTAGATTTAAAAGTTCAGTTTGGTTAGTAAGTCTATAATTGCTACAGTATACCTAACATGAAATCAAAAAACAAAACTGCCAAAGTTAAAAAATAATAAAATTTAGATGAACAAAATCTCTGAAAAGTCTACATTGAAAGGAGTTTTTAATAAAACATTTAAATTTCTAATTTGTGTCAGTGCCTGTCATAATTCCTTCATCTGTTGAATTAGGTGAAAAAATATTACTGTATACCTTTAAAGTTGTTAACTAAACTTATGGCAGTTGTTTTTTATCTATTTTAGAGCATAACTGAGACCTTAATAATGAAAATTAAGACAACGAACAATGTCTAAAACTCAGAAACAACCAGAACAACAACAATACAATGGCCGTTGTAGTGTCTGACCGAGTTTTTGTGCATTTTGTTGTTGTTTGTGTGCCCCTCCTGGACCATACGGAGGGTAAACACAGTGACAGATCCAGGCCATCTTATTCAAATCAGGAGATAAAGGTTCCCTTTTCTCCCAGCTGCCCCCACTTGGAAACCAGTGCCACCAACCTCATCTCGCGCTGTCACATGACTATCTTGTATCATTATATATATATAATCATTGGTCTAGTCTATGAGCTGGGTTTATGTGGGCAAACTCATCAAATACATGTGGCTTTATAATATAAAATATTGTGGCAAATATAATATGTCTTCGCAGCGCATAGGCTATTACATTATTAAAGTTATTTTACCATATACGTAGGCTCTAACCACTTTGATTGACTAGTTACATGGAAGTGGCCCCAAATTGAATGTCCTCATCAGATAATTAAACAAGGTCAAGGTAGTTAAGTGGGTTATGAGTCAGATCGGTTTGTTTTTGTTTTCAGTGAAGACAATGAGCTCATGCTGTCTAAGTTAACAGACGTGTATCGGAATGAGACTGACTATCTAATTAGATGCAGCTAGTGTGGCCTCTTAGCCTCAGACAAAAGTCTTGACGGCTAAGTCCCCACTAATCAGGCCTTGATTGTAAGGAAACTAATGAACGTGGGAAGTGGGTTGCCCCAACAACTGCGGGAAGCCACCGCTCATGTTCCCCTTGATTAAGCTCATTTTAAGACTATTGTGACTTTGACTTCTGGTGTTGAAATGTTTTGACATGAGTCATTGATTCTGTAATGTTAAGGGTGGCCCAGATATTATGCTTTATAAGCTCATTATTATTAATATAGCAGACTTGATTTAGAGTGAATAATTAGAGATTAGATAAAGAAAGTCAATTAAACAAATCTGCCTTTGTAATGAGCTAAATTGACTGCGTATACATGCATGTTTACTCCCGTTCACACTCAGATCAACCACATGTTGTGGAATTGCAGAGGTCAGAAGGATTTCCCTTTTTCTATATGTCATTCCTTCTCTTTTATTTTTTTCGCTGATGGTGTGGCGTGGTATGTGTGCCTCGACCGGTCTGAGTGTGTGAGAGAAAGAAAAGCCAGCCGCTGGATTTGAGTTGCCGCGGTAACAAAAGCTCACTTTCCAGGGCTGCTTTTTGTGTGTAGTCAGCCAATAGGCATTCAGAGATTATCTCCCACAATTCACTCCTGCAAAAACAGGAAAAGCTGGAAAGCCCTGATGGCTGTGAAGGGGCTTATGATACTAAGAGACTGCCCATCTATGCACTTGTTCTAGATCTAGCTTTGCACTCTGAGGTCATCTGTGGGCTTTCTGTTTCATTTGTAATTGCTATAGGACCAGCTAAATTCATGCGACAATTGAAAGATTTCTGAGATGTCTGTAAGATGTCTGAGAATTCCCAAGATATGGAACATGTGAGAATGTATTTCTAATTTGTATTATTATGTCTAATAATAGTGTATTAAATACACATGAGTGAACTAAGACTACTTGGGGGTTGTCCTATTCTGGACCTCAGTGTGTATCAGTGCATGTTCAGGAAGGGTGTCTGTCTTGCAGTTAACACTAAGTGCTGACCTTTCACAGGCTCTTGAGTGTGAGTGTGAGAAACACGCTCTGCCTGTCTCTCTCTCATCTGCCTCTCAGCTCGCCCAAACACACACTTGGATCTCCTCAAAGTGCCACACACACATATTTTCACGCTGCGTCCGGTGTCTTTGCCGGCTGACCCCTGCCAGCCGTGATTAAGGAGCTCCAGTGATGTGCTCCTTTGAACCGATTACCTCTTTTTACACCGAGCGCTCTTGTCCTCAGCCGCTATCAGGGGGTCTTTGTACCCCACCAGCAACTTAATGAACCAAGACTGCTGGAAGCTACAGGGGCTTTGCCAAAACCAAATCCCTGGGGTGCCTCATTGAGAGTACAATGTAATTTAGCTTGTTTACTGCAATCTACAGTAAATATTGTATCTTTTGTAGCACTCGATCCTCAGTCTGGTGAGGCAGGCTGGTATAAGTCTTCTCCAAAACTGTCACTATAATAAAGTAATGCTTGTCCAAGGTGACAAATCAATCTGCCACTGTGCTGCGATGACACTAAAGGTCTGGAGTTTGAAGGATGGCAACACTTTCACTGACTTTAATCTCACTATGCGGCTCTCACACAGACGCTATATGCTTACATGCACCTCCGACCAATTCACTAACGTCTGGCACTCTCATATTGAATACAGGCAAGGCTTAGTGAGTGAAATGTGTTTGCGCCCCGACAGACTGCCTGTACTGTCTGATACATTGTGTGTGTTTAAGAATAGTGCGGCGCAGCTGATATAGTATTTGTAACTGTCAGTAGTTTGTTTGTTCGACTCTCCCATGTCACGACCCTGGCTTGCTGACTGCTCACGTTCCGGACACCCCCCCCCCAAAACCAGCCCCCCCTTCCCCCCGTGCATCAAAACTCCATTGTCCGACGAAGCTGACCTGCACCGTCCTCCTCCTCTCACCCCCTCCCGTTCCTCATTTATGCTCACCACGCACTTTAGGACAGGCACCATGTTACCCCTCCTCTACTCGATTCCATACATACCCTCACCCTGCCAAACAATGTCAAGCAGACTTATGCTTTTCACCATTATGTCATCCCCAAAATGGCAATGCCCCCTTCTTTTCTCCTCTAGTCCTGTCCCACCTTGAACTAACTATTCCCAACTTCCTCTGTATCCTCTGTGCTGCATGCATATCCATCTTTAGGTACTTTGTATGTTTGTTTTGGGCTGCCATGACAGATTGTGCATGTAGTATATGTGTGTGTGTATGTGCAGAACAATAGTCAGAGCCTAATCTCCATGTCAAAACCACTCGGCCTCCCCAGTGAGCCGTCCGTGAAGCGTTTAGTAGTGTTTTGTCCCCCATTCTTCACCACAGAAAGAGCAGTGAGGAAAGTGAATGTCTCTATCAGTATGTATATGTGGATACTTTAAAATGTAAGTGTAAAATATATACACACTGGTGGCCACTTTATTAAGTAGACATATATATATAGATCATTCCTTAATTTATATAAAGGTGGAACATGGTGAAATTCAAATCAAGCCTTCAAATGAACAAATTTAAGTGACTTTGATCTTGACCTAGTAGTTGATGCCAGGCGTGCCTATATTTCAGAAATTGATATCCAGCTTGGATTTTCATATACCGTACAAACATGTCAAGGTTTTAATGAGAAAAAATATATATAATATCCAGTGAATGGCAATTCTGTGAGCAGAAATACCTTGTTGATTCCAGACGTCAAAGCCTGGTATGAAATAAAACGCAGAGTGCTCTTTATTAGGTACAAGGTGTGTACCTAATAAAGTGGTCAGTATACTGTATGTCATTTGTAACTTTTGTATATTTGAATTCTACGTTGGGATTTATTTTACAGTGACTTGTCCAGGCAGTTATCACAACCCCCTGAGGGCTTTATCTGATGGTTTGGATGTTTAGACAGTTTGTTTTCACTGCTGGGACCAAGCGTCCGGAGAAGCTCTTAATAGGTTTACCTCGCTCCATTGAATCCAACCGAGCGGCACAGATCAGATAGCCACATCCGTCCCCTGGCCTTGGTTCTTTCTTGGTATTTCTTACTGGTAAAGTGAAAAAAAATGCTGAATTGGGTTAAGTACATGTTTGAGCCCCCCACAGGCCAAGGCAGCTTCAGATGATGACTTAATCGTTTTTCTGGTCAAGTATGTGTTTGCGGTCACCCCCTGCACCTCTCCCTCCGTGGAGGGGTTATGATAGGAGGAGGTCTGTTCCCAGCGGGGTCTATAACCCACACACACCTCCTCCTCAAGAGCTGTCTTACTTAATGTCTCTATTATCTTCTCTCACTCCGGTTCTCTGAGCTTATGTCTTTCTTTAGTTCCTTTATTGAAGTTAAGTGTAAAGTGACATATCTTAAAGCCTCAAAACTTAACACTACAAATAAAAAACTACTAAAGTAAAATGAACAGTAAATAGAATTTTTACCAGAGTAAAATTAAAATGCAATAAACCTAGGTCCAAAGCCTCATTGATGTTGCATAGGTTTTTATCTCAGGTACCCTTCTTTCTCCATTTCTCTAGGCTTGGGACTGGAACTACAACTGCACTGGCATTTTGCTGTTCACTTAGTCACTGAACTTAAAAATTATCTTATTATGTATATTAAATTGTAGTAAAAGAAACATTTCTCTTATAAAAATATAGAAAAAGCACATTGGCCTCTGGTAATAATTATATCAGCCTTATTTTTCTTGAGACTTCTTTCTGATATCCTACTTCACTCATTTTTCAGTTCAACCGCTGCATCACATCCCAGCTGATCAAGTGGTTCAGTAACTTCAGAGAGTTCTACTACATCCAGATGGAGAAGTTCGCCCGACAGGCCATCAATGACGGAGTGACTGGGGCAGAGGAGCTAAGTGTCAGCCGTGACTGTGAACTCTTCAGGGCCCTCAACATGCACTACAACAAGGCCAACGACTTTGAGGTAAACAACAAAAGATATTAGACTTAACAATATATGAACAATAGAAAATGTAGACACAAATGGGACTGGAAATATTGCAGTGCTTATGGAAAGTGTTGGATTACACCTGATACTTCAAGGTGCAGATGGGTCAGGTGACACTATCTCTCTGTGTCCTTCCTCTGTCAAGTACAAATCGCCTATAGATCAGGACACACACTCAACATTGTATGCAAGAAATCAGTAATACAATTAATGCAAAAATCCATTACAATGCAACAATGGAACATTCACACAACATTTACAACTGTTAGGCACTGTACATAGAGGTCACATGGACAACATTTTTAACTAAAACCCAGAAGCAGTAAAAACAATGGCATCCCAAAGCGTCCAACCTATAAACTGCTGGTGACGTACAACAATGAAAAAACAGCACTGTTTTTGTACTTCAGTAACTTAGAAAGGAACATAAAAATAGATTGGAGTATTGTCCAAGATAAAAGCCGAGGTTAGGTGTGATTATTGAAAAACATATTTCTATTACTGTGACTGAATGAATGTAAGGGTGATGCTATGTAGACTTGCATGCAGTGATATTTTTGATGAAGTAGAGATTTTGTTTTTGTTCTGTAGATGTGTGAGGAACTTAAATCCAAAGAGGAAGCTGTGACACCTTGTGTGTAGTACCTCTTCCTCACTGTCTAATTCCTTTTAGTGGTCAACAGCGTGCGTGTGAAGGTGTGTTTGAGAAACACACTAAACTTCCCTGTCCTCATTTTCCTCCCTTATACCAGTATGCATAGGTGTATTGTATCTTCCAGTATGTTATATATACCATAAATTCTCAGTAGACAACTTCACCTCTAACGTATGTCACTTCTCCTTTTATGTTACTTTGTCAAAGTCAGGTGACAATAGTCCTAGGCCGATCCAGGCTTATTTTGAAGAAAGACTTTGTATAACGTATATAATGTGAGAGTGCTTGTGAGTGTTTTGTTGTTGCTGCATTTCCCAGTGTCCTGTTCACCTCGAAGGGTACAGCCGTCCCTTGGACCGGCCTGGCATGCTGGCAAAGCATTTCTCCAACACTTATGTGTGTGTGTGTCACTTAGAGGTGGGGGGAATCTCACTGTTATCAAGGTTAAGCGTCCTACTGTTTTAGTGAGGGGACGGGGGGGTAGATGGATAGATAGGGGAAAGAGGGTGAGAGCTCGGAGACAAAGGAGAAAAGCGATGACGGCGGAGCAGGGAGGGGGAAGAAGAGTGGGGAATTGTGGGGAAAGAAGCAGAGGAGAAAAGGAAGTGCCCTTGTGAGCGTTGGGACTTTCGAAGCACTCACATTTAAAGTGCTTGTTCTCGCTGTGGTTGTTACAGGCCTATCTGTACTGTATTTGTCCACTGGGGGTGTTCTCATACACACAGGCATACACACACTAACCCACATCCATCTTCAACTCTCTTAAGGGAGGCTGCAGAAGACTCACTGATATGCAACACCATTCATTCTTTTCAACATCATGCTTATTCCTTTTAGGGGTCATGGGTGCATATTCCAGCCACTATGGGACTTAGGTGGCGTACACCCCGGACAATGGCCAGGTAGTTGCAGGGCTGACATTCACTGAGAACCTATTCGCACTCACTTAAAGCTATACAGCCACCACTTTGCCTAACACACGCATGCTGCTAACACGGAAGGAGGAAAACAGAGTTGTCAAATAGAACCCAAAAGAACACATGGGGAGAATATCTAGACTCTCAAAACAAAACAAACACTCAAATGTTTTAGCCCTGAAAGGCAAATTAGCTGTTTATATATTATTGCAGTTTGTCCTCTTCTTAAGGTTTCATTTTTCATGTCTTTGTGTTTTTATCAAATTATGCTTTAAGTGTTTTTGGGAAAATCACCTGACACCAATTATAAAATTCCTTATCCGAATATCACACTTAATACAACTTTCAAAGAGCTGCTGGTGATTTCAAAGTTTATTTATTTGAACATCAGTGCTAGCCAATACAGAGGAAATGGTAAAACCTTTTTGCATGGGCATTAAAAGGGATTTACAGTAGCGTCCTTAAAGAAACAATACTAATCCCAGTTTTAGTCACACAAAACTGTCCACATCGCTATTCAAAGTTATCCGATGCCTCTAATAGATTTCTATAAAGTCAAAACATCCTTCATTCACAACAATCTTCTTTGTGAGCCATAAACTTCCCATGTCCCTTCAGAGACAGGACCATCATTCTTCCCCTGGCACCAGGAAGCTACTGTTGAACCACACAGGCTTAAGGGGAACAGCTTATTTGCATACATAAATGTGAAAATTTGCAAGAAGACAGGCAGGGAGGAAAAGAGTGTGCGTGGCCAGGTGAATAAGTCTTCTGTTGGCCGTGGAGGAGAGAAACCAGAGCGGGGAGGTGGAAGGTGTTTTGCATATTAAGGTTTTTTTTTTTTTTGAAGAGCAGGTGTCTGGGAGATACAGGAGCTGATTACCACAAGGAAAATTTGCCCAGCCATGCAAATTTCCACTCCCCCCTGACAAACTAACTGCCTTGCGAGCAGGAAGACACACAAGTGAGCCTGTCATAGAAGGGTACTGGAGTTTATGAGGAAGTGAGATATAGCTGCAACAAACTAGCTTTTATTTATGATGTTACACCACTGATAACATTTCAGGAAAACACAGTCCGCTTCACATTTAAATACTTTAAAGTAGGGATGCACCGATACCGATACTGGATCGGATATCGGTGCCGATCCAGGCCTTTCAGCTGGATCGGTGGATCGGTAAATGTGGCCGATACTGGAACTGATATCATTTATTTATTATACTTTTCCCCAATTATGAGCAGATAAATAAAGTGGTAAATGACATTATATTATACTGTAACTCAAAAATGACAAAAGTTAGACATTTTTAGGATCATCTGGTCTTAGTTCTATCATTTCAATATTTTTTGATAATACCATGTCTTTAGTTTTTGC
>JAVQKG010083505.1:0-11442 GCA_036025885.1 Hypseleotris bucephala
CACACAGATACACAACAGCCTTCCCACACACAACAGCAAAGTCATTCAGTTAGTACATTAGGTGAGGATGTTCAATCTGATTCAGAGTGTGAAAAAGGAGAACACAACTTTACTGATGATTCCATGGCTGACAATGATGAAGTTGGTTTGAGTTGTTCTTCTGACTCTGGCAGTAATGATGGTGAATGTGCATCTAGTCAGGATCTGCTTGTAAGGAGTCTAAGATATTGGGCAACAACTTACTCAGTCAGTTTAGTTGCATTGTCGGCTCTGCTTTCTATCTTGAGGGTGTTTCACCCTTCTCTCCCTAAAGACGGACGAACTCTCCTTGGAACCCAGTCTCATGTGAAAACCTGTACAATGCAGGGTGGGGAGTACTATCATTTTGGGTTGGAACAAGGTATTCTTTCAAGACTGAAGCGTTTGTGTTTACCTGAGAGCCTTACAAGTCTTACTTTACAGTTCAACATTGATGGCCTTCCACTCTTCAAAAGTTCAAGACTCCAGTTCTGGCCTATACTTGCACTCCTTCAATCTGATTATACACATTCACCATTTATTGTTGGAATCTTTTGTGGTTTAAGCAAGCCAAAATGTGTGTTTGAGTTTCTTCAGCAGTTTGTTAGCGACCTTAAAAAAATACTGACCAATGGCATTGTTCATAATAGCAGAAGATTCTGTGTTGTTGTTTCCTCATTTGTATGCGATGCTCCAGCCAGGGCCTATGTAAAAAACATAAAATCACATAATGGCTATTCAGGCTGTGATAAATGTGAACAGGAGGGAGTGTGGAAAAAGAAAATGACATACCCTGAAACAAACATCAGGCTCAGGACAGACGCAAGTTTCAATAAGATGACTGACGAGGAGCATCATTTAGGACAGAGACTTAGTCCTTTGGCAGACATTCTACAGATGGTATCTATGTTTCCAATCGACTACATGCACCTCTGTTGTCTTGGTGTCCAACGAAAACTGCTAAATATGTGGCTGAAGGGCAGTCTTAACATTAGGCTTTCAGCACAAACTGTCAGCAAAATCTCTTCCAAACTCCTGGAGATGAAGCCCCACACTCCTTCTGAGTTCAATCGAAAGCCAAGAGGTTTGAGCGAGCTGGATCGCTGGAAAGCGACTGAACTCAGGTCATTCATGTTGTACTGGGGTCCAGTAGCTCTAAAAGATAGTCTGCCAAGGGAGATGTATGACAATTTTATGTTGTTTTCAGTTGGCATGTATCTCTTTCTTTCTCCTAACAACTCGGCACAGATGGTTGAATTTGGACATAAAGTGATGGTTTCCTTTGTCAACCACTTTGGACAGCTGTATGGCAAAGATGAGATAGTTTTCAGTGTACACCAACTGACTCATTTGGCTGAAGAATACAGAAAATTTGGTCCTTTAGATAATGTGTCTGGCTTTCCCTATGAAAATTATCTTGGTATGGTTAAGTCCCTTTTACGCAAACCACACCAGCCCCTACAACAGATTGTCAAAAGGTTGTCTGAAATGCAACATTCTGAGGTTCCCATCCCAACAGAAAAGAACATCTTACAGAACAGTCATTCCGATGGTCCTCTTCCTCAACAACTGTGTGGTGGCTTACAATACAGAAAGGTCTCCTGCGGTCAGTTTACCCTGTCTTCTGAGCATGGGGATAACTGTATTGTTGTGGGAAATGAAATTGCTCTAGTGAGGAATTTAGTCCAGGTCAAAGCAGAGATCTATGTGATATACTCATTTTTCAAACACAAAGTCCCATTCTACACTTATCCCTGTGAATCCTCAAACCTAGGCATTTACAAAGTTAGTCAGTTGAGCAGTGATATTGGAATTGGTAGACTTCAGTGCATCAAACAAAAATGTGTTCTGTATCCACAGTCTGACGGCCTCATTGCTATTCCTATGGTTCATATGCATTAGTTAGCATTCATTATGCAGTTGTTCATCTTTTTAGGGTTAGTTGTTTTTTTCTCTGTTATGGCTGAATCGCAATTTTAATTACCAGTCTGCAATTTCACCCAATTTTGCCTATTCATTGCATGTTTCTTTTTAATGAATCAATAGCATAATTTATATTATTTCAGTTTTATTTTTTTTACTTTTTACTATTTTTATTTTACACAGGATGGAAACTGAGGTGGTGATGTGGGCTGTTGTCCAATTTCAAAATGGGGGCACTGCAACAGTTCTTGCAAACTGGCTAAATAAAAAAGAACGAAAATTGTTGTGGCCCCCCAAAAATATAAACTATTTAAAGGCCTTAAAAGAAAAAATGGAACCTCACAATGGGTGGACCACATATGAGGATGTTCGGCTCCTAATTACCTGTGGTAAGTAATGATTGAAATTGTTTAGTAATATAATATTGTTGTTATTATTGGATTATTATTATATTAAGATGTTTTGAATGATTTGGAATTGAGGTCAATAATAGATCCAGGGCCTGGTGTCGCCCGGGTAAATGGCGTAAAAGGCGTTGTGATGGTGTTACAAATTTGAGAGATAGTGTTAGGGTTAAGCAGCAACAGCTAAAAGTGCTCAGTTTAATTACGCATTCGGCACGAGAGTGTCTACTGACACTCACATTACAATTTATTATTATTATTATTATTATTGTTATTATTATTGGTAAAATGTCTCAATCCAAACCGTGCCTCATAAATGCGCTGCTGAGATATATAAATTTATGAAGCTCTAGTCCCAGCTCACTGAGACCAACCCATGTCTAGAGCGTGCATCAGGTGTGTACTATCTGCCCGGGGTTTTAGCGCCTCTGTCAGCACTAAGACGTTAAGACCTGCGTTTACACCTGCAAGATTGCATCCTGAGAGTTTTTTTTTTTGGGTGGTTGTACAGTTAAAGGTTCACCCATTGTTTTAAGAGTGTATGTGGTCTCATAGTGCTGTATAATTTTATTTTGTTTATTTTTTGTCATTTCTTTTTGCAGATTCATTAAAAAAGGCCCAACATTTTGAAGATAAATATATCAAATCTGGATGTGCAACCACAGAGCTTGAGACTGATGAAGAAGAAGAAACAGGGGGACGTAAAAAAAGAAAGTCAAGGTACACCTAATCTTTGTGTATTTTCCCTGTTTTCCTGTGTCAACCTACCTTTAACACTTGTAGCTGTTTGAAAATGATCAATTGTGGACCTTAGACCATCAAACACACCATTTAGCTCACAGCTCCACAAAACACACCAGCACCATTTTGTTGCCGTCTTGCTAAAGACTAAAATAAAGAAATAAAATGTAGACTGTACTACCAGGTATTTTTTTCACTATAAATCTATATATCTTGGGAGGAACGCAAGAGTAAAGTAAATTCCTTTTCAAAAATTAATAGTTATTTGTTACTTGTAGTTATTTTTTAAAGTAACTCACCCAACACTGAATTAAAATAAAATACACAAAAATACTGTGTGCGCCTTCATCACCAGTCACTATTCTTATCAACCATATTGTCTATTTTCCGTGTATATTCTTCTCATTTACGGACCGCATGTGCTTAATTGAATATTCGCACACCTCAAAGCTCAATACTGCTGTTACACAAGTAGGTGCCACTCACATTAAATGAAATAAAAACCCAGTTATGCCAGCTACACAGAAACTAGAAGGGGTAACCTTTCAAATAAAGTCTCACACTAGCATTTAGTAGTTTTCTTGTTACAGGCTTAACATTTTCTCTATGGGAAAACACATTAAATGAGATTTTCCTTGGATACCTGTAGGAACATACCCAAATTAAATCACCTCTATCACTTCGATTTAGGATCTGCAAGACACACAAAGTGTATTTTTTGTATTGTATTATGGAAAACAAATTTGTGCAGTAAGTGGTTAAAAGTTAACTTATAATAATAATAATTTGTAATTGTAATAAATTTGTGTTTTTGTATGTTCTTAAGGCCAAATTCCCATTACATAGATTTTGACGAGACTGAAATCCCTGATCCAAAAAAGAAAAGAACCAGATCACCTGAGCTACATTTTCCAGGTATAAAGGCAACATTGTCATTCTAATTATCCTGTTACTTTCACTTTTTTTTAGCGATGCCAACATTCTACATAAAAAGAATTCAATACATGGAATTTATTAAAACTGTTAAATTTCATCATATTAATCATTGGAGCTGACCAGTCTTTTTTTTCATCTTTTAGTCACTAATGGCATCACAGAAATGTCTCAGCAGAGTAATGGTAAGTATACAACTTTATCCTGGTAACCAGTCAGACTTGTCTTGTGTTACTGATGTTGTGTTTGGGATTTGATTGTTGGTTTTTCTTTTGCATTATAAATGTTTGTATATGAAAAAAAAAGTTTTAAATGACTGACAAGTAATAGCATTAACAAGTCATGTATTTATAATTTTAGACTTGAGTGGCAACTATTTGACCGAGCTACAGTCACCTATGATGACTACATCTAATAATGGTAGGTTGACTATTAACTAGGGCTTTTATTACACTGTCATGTGCGGTGTATGCGGTATTAACGCCATAATAAAACTCATGAAAGAAACGTTCAATTGTTTCAAATCACTTACTAAAATAAATTTGTTGATTTCAAATATTCAATAGTTGAATGTGTATGTGCTGCAGTAAAAGGCAAAACATTGCTTGTGCCCCCACTCAGTTGAATTAATTAAAGTGTGCATGGCAGTAATGCGGCTATTGCAAAGCCCTTTAACCTCTCAATTAATCTGATTAATTGTTATCATCACATTTTTGTCTAAAACAAAGTATTTGTCACAAGTTTCACATTTGGCTTTTGTCTGTCTTTCTTTAGTTATACCATCATACAATTATCAAAGGAATGGTATGTACCATTGTTTTTTGTTTTTTAGAATAATTTTTACGTGTCCACAGTTAATAAAATGTGAAATTTGTTTTAGACTATGTTCATTACACACCCTGTGCATCAAGTCCCAATCTCCTCACACCACCAATGAATGCAAAAAATGGTATGTATTTCTTATGTAAATTTTGATTAGCTTAACTCTTGTGATTCACTATTCACTTTAGATAATACATCCTAATGAGTCATTAAAGACAAACATGTCTGGTTGCAAAAAATAGAATCTTTTTTTTTTTTTTTTGCTAAGTCCACAATGATAAACAACAAACAACAAAATTACCTGTATTTTAAAATAGCCAAATAAACACCAAAAATATCAAATTTAAAAATTTTCTCCAAAAAGTAACCCAGAAATGCATGATTATGTTTTGTTTTGGCAATTGGATAAACAATATTTTGGGTAATCTTAGACCTATGAAGGACTGATTTGAAAACAATACCCATAATTGTTTTGGGCAAGACTGAAGTGGATCAATTTGATTTTTTTTCTATACTATTTTATAGCAGTTTTTGCAACCAGATATTTTTGTCTTTAATGACTCTAAATTTGTTTCATAGGGTTACAGGGCTATATTGGAAAAAATATAAAAACTCAAAAAATTTCTAAACTTTGTCAAGAGAGAGCTCATATTATAAAAAATCAGACCATTGGCACTTACACAATCAAAATGGTGGCCAAATGTACATAGTGATGCATAAGGGTTGATTTTGTTTATGTCCACAATTATTTAAAGTGTGTAATTTTTAGGCTATCATAATCTCTACCCATCTGCCTGCCCAACGGTCAGTACCAACAATCATTTGCTGGCAGCAGAGCAACCAAGGAGTGGTATGTACCTACAGTATTATTATACATTTTTAGCCTAATTCTGTTTTTAGCCTAAGTCTACAATTATTTAAAATTTGACATTTTTTAGACTATGATAGCCACTTCAGACCCGGATCCAGCCAAGTATTCAAAGGTACATGCCTTTTTTAGTTCTTCACACTAAAGCTATTCGTACCTTGCTAGATTGTATTGACAGAGGTCTCTTAAAAAGTCTTAAATTCTATCATGTAAATCTGTGACACACTGAGTATGTCTTAATTTTAATGTACAGTGATCTCTCTCTTTTTCTTCTTCTTTTTTTTTCAAAAATTGTTGTTTCAACATATTACAAAATTTGACTGCCTTGTGTATTCAGACAGTATTTTCATAAACACTACAGTATTACTTTGTGTCTTCACAATCAACCAACAATCAATTAAACTAGGCATTTTTTTACATAAAAAATACAAATACATATTTTTTGTTGTGTTTTTTCAGATGAGATGAATTGTTAATTTTAGTGGTTTTTTTTGTTTGTTTTTTTTTCCAGACATCACAGGCAACAAAATCACCTCAATGCTGGCAGAAATCCTTATAGAAATAAAACAAATGTACCGTGAAATTCAAATTTTAAAATCTGAAATCAATATGCTAAAACCTCAATCATCCGACCCCCAAAGAGACTTCCCTGTTCCCCTGCCAGTCACCAATGAGGAGGAATTTGATCATCTGGAAGATGTTCTAAAAGATGACGCTAATCGGCGTAAAATGGTATGGTTTTACGTATAAAGGCCATTAGACTGAAGGGGAATTTATCACAAATTGTTTGTTTTGATCCAATTCACATAAAGGAAGTGAATGTATACCAAAACATTTGAGAACATTCTGAGAATTCTAGAAAATGGGTTTTGGCAGTTGTTACTGTAGTCCTTCCTTAGTCAGGTTTAATGAACCCTGAAATTTGGCTCAGGATTTTCTGTTTTACAAAGCCTATTTATCTATCAACAATATTGACTTGGAATTACAAGGTTGCTGCCTGAGCCAATCAGAACATATAATGCACAGTAACAGACCAATCACCTTCTTGCTCTTTGGAATGTTGGCTTGCTGAGTAACTCAATTATAATATATAATAATAATTACAAGAGGTCTTAAACAGGCCTAATCCAGGATTAAGTCAGACCTGAACTAGGACTAAAACTTGGTCCGAACCAGGACATAGAAAACTAGGTCTAAACTGGGTCTATAGGTGTAAAACTGGTCTGGATTTGGTTTGAACCAGGTTTAAACCAGGTCAGAACTAGGACTAAACTGGGTCTGGACTAGGTCTAAACTAGGACCAAACCAGATCTGAACCAGGACTGAAACCAGGACTAAGTAACAAAAATACTAACACGACATAAGGCTTAAACTTTATTTGAAAAAACACACACACACACACACACACTATAAAATTGAAATGTAGAATATATATATATATATATATATATTTACATATTACTTAAATTACAGTCTATTGTCCATCTCTACCCTACTTTGAAATTTTAGCCCGGATTTCGTCTTTGATCTCCAAGGTCCTCCTCCGTTTTTTGACCGCCGTTCTTATTTTCTCGCTTAGGAAACTTTGAAGAGATTTAGTCCCTCGCGGAGTCCAGTCTCGTGCCCAGATGTGACAGGCCGCACCTGCCTCCCAGATCTGCTTGCTCCTGTCGGCCAAAACTTTACAATCTGGGAAATAAACAAATAATACAAACAAATTGAGAATTATTTATCAGTTGTTATTAGTATAGTCAGTAATGGAATGCATAGACACACCTGTAATTTGAAGCTTTTTCAACTGCCAGTGAAAAAACCCTTTGGGGATATTGTCCTGTATGGCTTTAGCAACATCTTCGGGCAGCTGATCAAGAGATGTGACCGCCGTCTCGGCATCGCCGATCATTAAGGACAAATCTTCATCGCCGAGAATTAGGTCCATGGCGTCGTCCAACATTTCCGCTACCTCAGACGAGTCCACGGGGGTAATTCGCTGCTCCGAGACACTAGAGCTTGGCCCCGACACTGCTCCCATGGCATTCAGTTTGTCCTCAAGCCGTTCAATGCGCTGTTTTAATTTGCTGATGCTGCCATTCACATTGTCGGTCAGCTGAGCACACATGTCCATCAGTTTCATTTCTATGTCTGCTGTTAATCGCTGTAGATTTTCTCTATGTAATTCTTTCATCTGATGTTTAATCGAGCCACACTCTTTAGAAAGCACTTGTATGAAAAGTTCTGTCCAGGACTGCAGTGGTTGGGTGCTGTGTGTGTCCTGGCATTGACTCCTGGCTTGTCTGGCATTCTCCATGACCAAGTTCTTTTCTGACAATTAAAGACAAGAGCAGAAGTTAACTACTGCAGAGAAAAAAAACAAAAACAAACAAAAAACAACAACAATAATTGAACAGTGAAAAGTTGATGAGACAGTAACACCACCTCCTCCTAGATTCCTAAGGCACCTCCCCCCACCACTAGCCCTAAACAACCCCACAAAAAAATTATTGAACAGAGCCAAACAGTTTTGACAGCCAACCTGGAGCTCAAGTCGACATACTACTGTGCATTTCTGTAACAGCAAACGTCCACTATAAGGCCAGCTTTAACGTGCATGGACAAAGCACACATTCATAGATACTTCATTGATGTAAATGTGTGCAGTGCTCTTTATAGAGTGTTGTAACTTTTGAATTCCCCCATTGTGCATGGGACAAATAAAGGTTTTCTCATTCCTAATATTGTTGTTAATTTTTGCCTGCCTTTGTTTAGTTTTATTGTCGAAATCTTCTTTATTTCATTAGTAGTTTGGAAAGCTACACAAAGCAGCCAGTTGAAACCATGCAGTGTCTTCACTTGGTCATGCTAAACCTAGCAAAACAATTGTATATGGACTATGCATCATTTTAGACCCACGCACACACAAGAAAAGAGAAGTGAAATTAAACACATACATACCTGCTCTGCGCTGGACACCAAATGGCACTATCTCACTCTACCTTCTGTTAAAGTGAAGGCCTCCCTGTATTTAGCCACTCTGATTGGTCAGTGGAGCTTGCCACTGACCAATCCGCTTGGCCACACTACACACCATCAGTGGACTCAGTGGCTAAGTTCCCCTGTTGGCCAAATACATCTAAAGCTTCTGAACAAAACATAGCCTGGGTTTTAGGCTTTCCAAAAACTCCTGCCCCACACTACACAAGCACAAATATTGCTGCATGTACTACATATTAACTATATTCACTAAGGCACAGATATTGAAGAAGGAATGCACTGTTGCTGATAAAATGAATGCCCAATTTATTTATTGGTGGGGTACGGTGCTTTGAGGTGCCGACTCTGGCGAGGCCATCGGTGGTGACGAGTCTGGCTGAAAAATAATTTCAGTAAAAAAATAATCAATGTTATTTCAACTAGTAGAATTTGAACAACACGCTCCTATTTACAATCTGAATTCCAGAAAAGTTGGGCCGTTTTTTAAATGGGAATAAAATCAAAAGTAAGGGGATTTCGAACCACACAAGCCAATATCATATTTGATATATATTATAGATAACATAACACGTGAGAAATGTGAAACATTGATGAACAAAATAAGCTTATTTCCAAATTGACGTGTGCAACCGAAACACTCTCAGAAACGTTTAGGACGGGTTATGGCTAAAATAAAGAGTAAGAAAATAGACTGGACAAGATTTATATTTGCACTTTTGCTGTTTCCACTCTCATTTGTGACAGACCATGCCATTGTGATACAGAAGGGGAAATACAACCCTGCATAATAACAAAAGAAAAAGAAATGTGAACATAAGACAATCTCTTGTGAGAAAACTGCACATACTGCTGTATGAATTACAGTACAGTCTCCCCAACCCTCCTGATGTCTAGCCGGAGTATTTCTCAGGACAGATTTAGAAAACTAAAGTATATTGGAAATGCTGAGAAATATGTGTGACATATTACGAATGACAATGAGCTCAACCATTTTGCTTAGAAGGACTTATATGAACAAATGCCTATCTGTTGCTGAGAGTGAGACTGTTCAACAGAGAACTATAGAATTCATTTCGATCAATATGACATAAACAACTGATAATGTAGGAAACAGCAGAGAATTGTCCATAATCATTTGGTGAATGAACTAAAGCATTTGCAAATTATGTAAAGGGATGAGAAACTGCTTTTCTGATGGTGCACAATGATGTGAGAATTGAACATGTAGTTTTGAGAACTTCAATTCTGATCTGAGAAATGTACCAAAGCCACTGAGAAAAACTGTAATACAAACCCACGTACAGCAGCAAACATTTGCAGTATTATCTGTTAGTTTGGATTGGATTCTAACTGACAAAATGGCCCAAATGATCTGGAATTGGGGTTGCACACTGAAACCCCGATAATATGACACTTACAGTACAGAAGGGCAGCGTGGCATCCGAGTCGCTGTCGGAGTCTAGCTGAGAGGAAGGCGCTGTTGATGACAAAATGAATTCATTTATTTATGTACTCATTCAACTAAACTTTATTTATTTATTTATTTTTATTTTTTTCTTACCAGGGTGTTGGCTGCCAGCCGGTGAGTGGCCTTGTGCAGGGCTGCCAGGCTCTGACTTAGTTGTCTGTAAAATTAATTCAGGAAAATAAAATGAGAAATTACATTTGGTTTTCTCTCTATTTCAACCGGTAGAATTTGAACAACACGTTACTATTGTGAATAAGATATTTGAACGTGTGATTTGAAAGTCGACTGGTTTTGATCTGACTCTAATGTAAAAAAAAAAAAAAACACAAACAGACATCTTCATCACATCTGTAGGCACTGAATGCCAGAGATGGATTTGGATTGCATTCTTAACTGACAAAATGGCCGAAATGATCTGGAATTGGGGTTGCACACTGAAACTCCCATAATATGACACTTACAGTACAGAAGGGCAGCGTGGCATCCGAGTCGCTGTCGGAGTCTAGCTGAGAGGAAGGCGCTGTTGATGACAAAATGAATTCATTTATTTATGTACTCATTCAGCTAAACTTTATTTATTTTTTATCTTACCAGGGTGTGGCCTGCCAGCCGGTGAGAGGTCTTGTGCAGGGCTGGCGGGCTCTGAATTCGGTGTCCGGGGTGCCTGGACAAACAAATTCGGGAAAACAAAATGAGAAATTACATGTGGTTTTCACTATATTTCAACCGGTAGAATTTGAACAACACGTTACTAATAGGTAGAGGCAAGTGGCATCCGAGTCCAGGGATCCATCTTCGTAGTCTGCATCATGGCCCGCCGTGGACCGCTCTGACTCCGCTGACAGGCAAAAATAAACATGTTTTGAAGGGCCGATGGCACAAACTGGCAGCCTCACTAATGTCAGGCCAGCAGTGGCATCCTAAGTAGGCGAGGTCATTGTTATTATTATTATTATTACCACTACTAAGAATGTTATTAGCATATAGCAGCTCCTCAATGTGTGTTCTGTGTATGCTGAACAACATTTGTAATATGTTACACATCTTCCTCAGCATTTCCAATATACTTTAGTTTTCTAAATCTGTCCTGAGTTGGTGAAGTCCTCCAGGCGGACATCAGGAGGTGTAGGGAGACTGTACAGGGAGACTGTACAGGGGAGCCTGGTCTCACTGAAATGCGTGTATATGACACGCCTGTGTGTGCCAATTTGGCGTGTTATACCAACGCATTTTGCACTTTTGGCGTGTAGATGTCACGCCAGTATTTCTCTATT
>JAVQKG010083549.1:0-10068 GCA_036025885.1 Hypseleotris bucephala
CAACCCTCTATCACAGTCTCACACAAACCAGGAGGAATGAGAATAACATAGCAGAGATCTGGAGTTAATTCTTTAAAATAAAAATACTGTGAATCTATCTACAGCTCTGCTGTGAATAAGCTCTAAATTTTGAAAGAAAACAATTGCACAATTCAATTCACATTATTCCTGATAGATTCTGGAAAGATAAAGGATGTATTGACCTATCAGAGGAGTATGGTCTAGCTGCAGGCCCGGAGCCAATTCCACGGTCCTGAGGTTGCGTATTCCATAAGCGTTCTGAGGACCGGAAACGCACTGTGAGGGCCCGTTGCTATGTTCGTGGAGGACGGTGGTGATCACTGCTGCCTTCGTGTGCCTCATGTGAAACAACCTGCTGACTAAAATGTATACTAGCTTTGGGGAGGCCCACTTCTCCCCAAGAATTGAATCAGTTGGACCGGACTTATATAAACATCCTCCAGTGAGACGTTTTTGGTGCGTCCTTCCCTCCCCAAAACCAATACTCGCATCCTCGGCCCGGCCGCAACACAGTTGCGAGGGCCTCGAATGCTTCGAATTGGCTTTGAGGTGGCCGCACGTAATGGCCGGGGCACGTTGTTAATATGTTGTTCTGTTTATGTAGGTTTATATTCACAAAAGAGAAAAACCCAACAATCACAAAAGCTAAAAGTCCGACCAGCTTGCATAACCTAAAAGTAGCACGGTAACTTAGCAACGCAACCAAACCATATTTAGGTTAAATAAATTACAGTTTAATGTTTTGTCTGCTGTTTTAGTCCAATTCTGTTCTCATTGTAAGTGTGTTTACAAAATAACTATACTGTTAACAATTTTATGAACAAAATGAAAAAATTAAGCAAGAAATTCATAAAAACATTTTATAGTTCTGTGAGTGCTTCTGTATTACTGTATTTCAAACAGCGGGGAGCGCTGTCTCGAAAACCGTGCGTCCTTAGACTGCGTTTCTGGTCCTCAGAACGCTTATGGAATACGCAACCTCAGGATTGTGGAATTGTCTCCGGGCCTGCAGCTACATACTATAGGTGGTCTGTGGTCCAGTCTCAGCTGTCACTCAGATACATACAACAGCTGTTTATGAATCCTCAGGATCATCATCATCATCACACACCACCTCATTATTGTCCCTAATGGAGGGAAGATAGGGACAACCTAAATACAATTACTGGTACCAGCGAGGGACACCAGGGATGACGGGGAGCACCATTATTACTGGTGCATACCCGACAGTCTGACTACAACCAGCATAAGCTGACTAAATACAGTGCGGTTTTAAATAATCATTAAATTAATATAGTAAAATGAAATACATTTATTAAAGGCATTACGTTTTCTACAATAAGAAAGTCTTATAAACACAAAATAAAAATTCACAACCTGACCCATGTTCTATGTAAAATATATTCACTAGAGAGGCCAGGTGAGATGAGGGTCGGGACTAATGTAAAACTTGACTATTGGTCAAAGTGGTATCCCACAAAGTCTGATCTGATGTTGCTGGGGGCATGGGGGAGACTAAAGTGAAATATTAATTATGACAGATTACCTAGGACAATTCATAGAAGAGGTTCAGATATAGCATTTTAAAACCATTTTTTATTTTATGAAACTAAAAAACTAAAAAGTTCATCACTCCTTTTTTGTCATGTAGGTTTTGAATGCTTTTCCCTTAATACATTATAGTAATAGAAATAGAACTACAACTAGAAACTACATTTACATTTTAGCTCAGATTTTAGTTGTCTAATATTAAAAAGTGTGAGGAACTAAAATAAAATACATAAATATGAGGCATCAAGAGGAGGCCAATACTGATTTAAAGGATGCTGGTCCCAACCAGAACAGGGGAAAGTAAATCTGACTTTTCCCGGCCAAGCCCCCGGATGCCTAATGATCCAGACACAGTGATTACCCCAAGATCCTTTGGTATGCCCCTTCCTCATTAAAGAGACAAATATAGAGCTGGTGTGGTCCGGGGAGGGACGGGGGTAAGTGGATGCCTCAGTGTTATGTGGCAGAAATTAAACAATGATGAATGATGACGCTTTGAGGAGAGAGGCTAGAAACAAGACTATTTCAGGCCAATGGGAAAGAAACACATTCTTTACACATGTGAGGAGTTTGGGACCAAAGATACAGTAGCATGTTGACCACCAAATGTCTGTAGGCCAAATCAATTTAAATAGACCAAGGATTTGATAAAGCATCCTTCAAAGTCGTTTTTAGAAATTGCTTGAAAATGTTGTGAGGCATGTTCTAGACGTTTTGAACTTGATCTTGAAGTAAGTTTTTTTACTTTGGATTATTCATTCATCTTCTACTGCTTTTCCTGTTAGGGGTTGCAGGTGTCTCGGAGACTATCCCAGTAACTATGGGCCTTAGGCGGGGTACATCCTTGACAATAGCCAGTTAGTCGCAGGGCTGACACTGAGACATACACAGACAGACAACAATTTACTCATTCATTCTCAATTCTCCTGACACATGCACGTATTTGGGCATTGAGAGGAAGCTGGAGTGTCCGAAGACAACCCATGGTAACACGGGGAAGACAATGCAGACTTCAACTAGAGAGGGTGGCCTGAAGAATCAAACCCACAATCTTTTTGCTGGGAGGCAAGAGCACTAACCACTCGGCCCCATATCTGTCAATCCAATTTAGGATTTATATATGGTCCGAGCATCAAACCCAGAATTATGTTTCTTTATGTGTAAATATATAAAGTAAAACTAAATTGCTTTATTTGTCATCATACATACAAATCTATTTAAATGTATGCAATAAGATATATCTGTCCCCCTTTCTAATTAATGTAAACGGCATCTGCGTGTTTTCACAGGTCATGTTCAACACTTGGCCCCTACACACTTCTTACATTGTGAGAATGGTGACAGTGACCCAGATATCTCATCTCCTGCTGCTGCCAAGACCTAGGCCTAGTAACATAACCCAGACCTACTTCGAATCACTGTGTTGTATAAGCATCTGCACTAGAACCTAACATTTATTTATATACCTTTATATAATGACCTAATAATAATAGAATACCCTATTGAATTGCATGTCATAAACACAATCAATTTATGTGCACCCTATGAACACAAAGGAATCTACAGTGCTAATATTGGTAGGACACTTCTCTTCACAAATGATTTTCAATACAATGTAATTTACCTCCTTTATTAAGTACTGAAGAAAATTTCATGTTTTAGTTGAATCCATTAAAATACGTAATTGTGCAACCACCTTTCTTCCAGCATCCTTTCTCAAGATCTTGAATCAGGATTTAAAGTTGCAGTGCCTGTTTTTGTGCAGTGAAAAAAATGTTTGAATTATGCGCCCCTTTCCCCTTCCTCTCCTTCCCGACTCTCTATCACGGTCTCACACAAACCAGAAGGTATCAGAATAAAAAGCAGTGGCTGAAGTTGGCTTCTTTTCTTTAAACTAAAAAGTGTCCCTCCGCTCTAAAACAACAAGCCTTATAATACAGTCCACAAAGGGTCTCAGAGTCTTTTGGTATACTTTTAATTATAGGGTAATTATTTTTGCTCAAATACAAAGCAAAAATATCAGTTACTGCAGCTTTAACTAGTGATGACTCTACATTGAGCATGTTTGAAGTCGATTGGGAAAACCTATGTAGCCAGGGGAAACCCATCTAAGAACAAGGGGAATATGCAAACTCTACGAAAAAAGCAAGTCCAGGAATCAATACTATCTTTCTGTGACACTTCTGTGAAAAATATTGTTTAACTATGAAAATTCCTTTCACAATTTGTTAAATCTTTACGTCAACTTTACTTTTTTTTTTTTTTAGATATTTTTTGTCCATTTTTCGACTTTATTTGATTGGACTGTAATGGCAGAAAATCAGGGAGTGGGGAATGACATTTGGCAAATTGAGCCGGATTCGAACTCACAATGCTGAAACAAGCACTGTAGGCTCTGGATTTGGGCCACATGCTCTATCGACTGAGCTAAACCGCAGCCCATATCACAACTCTTCTAACTGCATGTAGTCTGCCTAGTAGTAGATGTGTCCTGTGGTATAAATAGATGTATAAAAAATGTTCATTAATGCTGAGATAAATGTCAAAGTGAGCCAGTGACAGCCGAGGATTGTGGGATTGCTGTTGGATAGCACAGTTGTTTTGGCAGCGCCTGGCATATCTAAGTACTTATCCTACTGTAACTGATGTGCCAAATGGAATTCACGAAGCATCTCATATTGACGGAAGACTGACTAAAAGAATATCAAGTCAAATGTGGGCTAGCTTATGTCCAGCTAACAGTGGATTTGTGCAAACTATTAATAGGTTTATAACAAAATGTTGATCAATGTTTAGATAAACATCCCGTTCGAGGCAATGACAGCAAAGGATTGTGGGATAGCTGCACTATAGGAGCTTGGTGTTTTTGGCAGGGGTGTGTTGGTGGTGTGTAATTCTATGAGATCAGATAGTGAAACTAAAGCAGCTTTAAACAGGCTACACGTCATGTCCTCACTGGGCATGAGTGTGTTTGTGGGATTTATTACGTTTTGGGGACAGGCCTATGTTGCTACTGTCACGTATAGGGACTTATTGGTTTACAGTGGCATATGCTAGCTTCTCATAACGTGATACACATATGAGAATATTTGAATTGTGGCTGTTTGGGGTAAATCTGTGTGTTAGTAAATATTTGCTGAGTGTTGTAAGTCAGTGGTGAACACATGGTTGTAGTCATCAGGTTGTGTTGTTGTTGTTGTTGTTGTTGTTGTTGTAAAGGTAAGTGTGTTGTCGAGCTCCTAAACCTCCCTGGTGACAAGGCCACCCTCACACTCTCTCCCTTAGAATTCACAGATACTTGTTTTTAATGGAACTATATGTATAGCCTTTATATAGCCTGAAAATTGATTAAATTGTATGTGAAAATATTTTATAGTTTACAGTGAAACAATGTGTACCGGGTTATCTGTCAATTTTGCACCAGCATTTTGTACATTGGCTCTTGTACAGTTCTTTATATCACTGTTGGTCAGGACACAAAAGTAGGACACACAAAGATAATTTGTTAACTAAATATTAGTAATAAAATATAATGCTTTACTTCACAATATTGATACTTGTATTGGAAAAAATGCATATCACTAAGCATCATATCTGAAGAAGCAAGCCACAAATTGATACCATTACCATTTAACACTTGTTAAACTGGGCATTAGATTCATTAGATATTTTATTGCACGCTATTATTGCACACACACTTTTGCTGTACATTTTCTCACTTGTTCTGTTTTGCCAAGTGATAATATACCTCCTTTTGCCTGAATTCTTTACCTCACAGAAAGTCCAGCAGATTCCTTGTGTCGGGAAAGCCCCAGTGTCTGTGACTCGTCAGCTGTGGGAACGTGAGAAAGAGCTAGTCTCTATTTTCATCCAAAACTATTTCTGTCACCTTTCTTCTTCTGCGGGTCCGTCATGTCTGCCTCAGATCCAAGATGGCCGCCTTCAGTGTGGACGTTTGGACAGCTACATTTGTTTTGTCCACCATCTCATACACTATGCAGTACTGAGAGATGACATACAGTAGGTAGAACAAGGACAACATGAACAGCTCTCTGAGGACAAAAGTTTTGCTGGATATTAATTTAAAACAAACTAACAAAAAAAAAGAAACATTTATGCATGTAATATCTAAGAACAGTTAGGTGAAGTGACTGTGTGAAAATCACAAACAACAATCAGCTTATCAAAAGTGGATTACACGGATGGGAAATTATGTGCTTTTTTGCAAGGCATATTTAATAATGGTTGGGTGACACACCTTTTTTTTGGTTCACCTCATTTTTTGTGCAAAATGTGTATTACAAATAAATAGATTTTGATTAATAAGTTGTCTGCTCATTTTCAAAGTTCATGATGAGCCCTTACATTAGGAAAATGAAGATCCAGACTTGCTGTAGTTGAAGTGTGAAGAGCAGTGGTGTTGACTCAGACAGGCTCCTCAGGTCTTGAGGTTAAAGGTTCATGGACCACACAGGGACCACACAGAGACCACCACAGTCAGACCTGAGACTGTAACCCGAGCCTCATTAGTGTGTATGTTAGTGTGTGTGTTCATCTCACTGTTTAACACACATCAGCCCAGTGTGTTACCTCTGTGTCAAAGACTTAACACAACATCTACAGGGCTTTAAACACTGGCTCCTGTTCATTTGTAAACAATTAATTGATTAGTGTTAAAGGCTTGTTGTTGTGCTAAGCTTTCACATTTCTTGGTGGGAGATAAAGGTATGTTGTAAGTGTAAGTTGACATATAGTATATAGATGTTGTTTTGTAATCTAAAATATTGACTATTTAGTATAAAAGCGATGGGTTGCCAGCGCAGTTTAGATCATTCCAGGTTCCAGGTTCTGTGTTTTCGGACACAGAAAATGCCGCAGACAGCGAGACGAAATACTATTGACCAGTCCGCGCGTTGATGTCACATTTTAGTATCAGCTCGGCTCGCTTCGAACCAGGGCTGAGAAGATACTAAAAAAGTATCTGGTTCTGGTGCCGGTTGCCTAGTGGAAAAGCTCAAAATGCATGTAGAGTCAAGTCGAACCGTGTAGAGTCGAGCCAGTGGAAAAGCGACATTTGTATGTTCTTCCCCTGCCTGTGTGTGTTTCCTCCAAATATTCAGCAGGACTTTTGGTTAAACAAATTTCTGCCAGTGTTTTTCATTTTCTGTAATTCAAATAATATTTAGGTTACAAGTTAGTTAATAAGTTAAGTTATCAAAAATATATTCAAACTTCCCAAGACCCACTTTTTGTCACTTATACAGACCATTTATTAAACAGGCACTGCACAAAATAAGTAGCCATCTTATTGAGCAAGTAAGAGTCAACAACATCAAGCATCACACTACAAGGTAAGACAATATTCAAATTAGAAAGCACTCAAGGAAAAAATTCCTGGATCCAAAATCTAATCAGTTGTTCCTTGTGTCTTTCCTGACCTTCACTGAAAATATCATCCAAATAATTTCAGTCGTTTTTGAGTTAAGTCGTTTCCAGATGGATTGGCAGACAGACAGACAGACACTACCAAAAACATTACCTCCTTGGCTGAGGTAAAAATGGGTCATGCTTTGCAAATGAATTTGCCTTTAAGTTGTCAATTATAGCTATATAAAAACACAACAATTAGCCTTGACTAATAAAACTCATTTGTGACCAACTTAGTCACACTATGAGAGTTCCTTCACACATAAGAAAGAGGATGCCAGTCACCTCATCCTCCCTACTCCACAACAGTAGGCAGTCGAGCAAAGGGCCTGTCATAGCATTATAATACATCCTTCAAATGGTTCACATTCCTCAAACCACACTATTGTGCCACCCATTGTCTTTATCTTGGTGGGTCCTGCTGCTGGGATGGAAGTGTGGTTGTGGCAGTAGGCACCTCAGCGTTTCAAAGTGACAAACAGGAAAGCGTCCCGGGACAGTAGGAGGAGAGGTGTGAGGAGACCGATTACAACAATTCACAAGCACTCAGAGAATGAAGAGGGGACCGCCATCCTGTGTTATGTTTGTTCAAACTCACTAACATTTCTGAAATACCACTAGAGGTACTGTATGTGAGGTATAGGCTATAGTGAGTGGTTTTGATAGTGAGCTAATTAATTGTACATTTAACATGAGCTTTTTAGTTTATCTGCTTTATGGCACTCTAGCGCAGACCTCCGCCAAGGCAACTGTTTTGAGAAAATCCTGGATCCAGATGATTCAGAGCACTCCCAAATGTAATAAATTGTTCTTTGTGCCATTCCCAACCTTCTCTGAAAATTTTATCCAAACCAGTTTTTGAATAAAGTAGCAATGTCGTAAACACTTGTTCCTGGGGTCATTCCTGTTGTTCCTGGGGTCATTCCTGATCTTCCCAGAAAATTAATTCCAAATCAGTTTGGTAGTTTTTGCCAACAAACTCTCACACACAAACTCTACCAAAACATTACCTGCTTTGTGGAGGTAATTAAACATTCATCTTACTGTTTACAGCACAAAAAAAAGTGTGTGTGAATCACTGGTAAATCAGCACCACTCCAACAAGTCCGGACAAGTCCACAGTTGAAACGCTATGGTCAATGGAGGGGCTTATGTCATTCAAATATTAGGTGCTAAGTTGACTTTGAGTTCCTGTTTACTGACTACTGTCCCACGTTCAACCATCAGTCTCATGTCCCAATACATGTTTACAGTCAGTATTTATAAATGGAAATTATTGCTATAGCAAAGAGACATATTCCTTGCCACAAACTTATTTTGGTCTGCACGCTCTATGTAAACATATGCAACTGAATACCCTTTGTCACGTGAGCATTGAACTATAGGAGGCTAATAAATGTTGCAGCGCTTAAATTACAGATGACTAAGATGTATTGGAACAGTTTAATTTTGGTTTGTACCGTTGTTACATAATCATGTGCTATCTTATTTTCAAGGACATTTGGTTATTATCAATTCTGTTTTAGTTTTTAAGTTTGAAAATTACACAGAAAAGACAATCAAAAAAAAAATCTGAGTTGTTGAAACAGTTTTCTGACCAAAAGATAGAGTTGCAGGAAGTAGCCGCTCAAGCTAAAATTGCTATTCAAATACATGAGAAATGTGCTAAGGTGGAACACGCATCATTAAAATTTCTGGCCCTCAGTTGGCGCAACTCTAATCTCAATGGCTCTGGCTAAAATGATTTCTTTCTACAAATTATAAGAGATGCCAATGATTCTAACTCTTCAATCAAGTCTTGAATTTTGTCCCCTCAATTTATCACAAGGAAAGACAGAAATGGCAGACAGAAGTGGAGAAGCATTTAGCACATTTTAGATTTAAGATTCCTGTAATATTTTTTATTGTCCCAAACTAAAGTTGGTGGTCTAGTTTAGTTTATCTACCCACTTCAGGAATGTGTAGTTTACGCTAAGCTCATCAAATGGTCCTTTAGAGGCGTCGATGTTCGACCTAGACTTCACCATTTGTACCAAACAAGAATGTAGCAAACCTCATAGACCACCAGCACAGTGAGAGGAGACGGGACACCTCCGGGGCCATCGTTAGGGGCCCCTGGACTCTCTGTGCCCCAGGTCTGTGCCACTGTTTGGGGTATCCCGTGGTCAGCTGCTGGCCCTGTCACCACCATCGGGGCGTGCTTACTGTGTGTTCCTCCACGGTAGCTCAGCGGGACACCAAGACAACACACAAAATCAAACATGAAGCTGCTGTGATCTGCTCTGAAGACTAGAGGACTCCTGCCAGGACGTCCCATAGCCTCTTGTTGGACGTCTCCAGCAACAGGGAACAAAGTACAGTTTTTCAAAGTGGTCATAACTGCCTTTTGCTGAGAGGGCAAGCTTTAGTGTGATGCTCAAGCACTGCAAATTGGTCAAAGCATTTTTCTTATATTTTTACATGAACCATTATTGGATGTAAACTCAGAGCTCAAAGACAAAAAGACAATTCAGTGAATAAAAATAAAGGGAAGTTGACGATAAATAGAAATGTTTTTGTTTGTAATTCATTAAGTCATAAAATGCAGTAAAGTAGCGATGCTTTCAAAATGATAAACAAAGTGTGGACAAGAAATGGTTCTTTTTTATGTGGATTTGGATTACTGTCTCGATCCAGTATTTTTACTATTGATTACTATTGTAACATATGCCCACTGGTTTTGGCTTCAAGTTAACTACTACCTGAAAAATGTAGAAAAAACCAAGGCACTCTTCAGATGACTTAAAGTGTAACTAAACCCTTAAGCAACTTTTTATTGGCTGATAATGTGTACAAATAGGGCTTTAATATTGAAGTTAATTTGTTCTTGTGCAGCTTTTGAGATTTTAGTGTAAATGTATTTAATTCCCTAATCTAGAATCCCAAATTGTCTAAGTGCTGCCCTCTTTGAGTTAAACAGTGGCTACTGCAGTTGAATTTTCCTATTGGTTAAAAAGCAGATCTTGTGACATCACTATGTACCAGTCCTTTGATTTGATTGGCCAGGGTTCCTTCTTGACAGAGTTTTAG
>JAVQKG010083720.1:0-14602 GCA_036025885.1 Hypseleotris bucephala
AGTCTTTTTTTATTAGCTAAGCACAATTAAATAATACTTTACTAAAAAGCGATTCTATTTTTCATAAACATAATATAGGCCTAGTCTAGTAGTCATAAAGTTTTTGCCGACTATAATAAAATTATATCTGCACGTTAGTTGTCAGATTGTTATCGACAGTATTTTTTAAAATTATATTACATATTATCCCTTCTTAAAGGAGCATAGCCTACTGGTGTTGCACAGGGTGTATAGTGTCAGTGACAGGACGTATGGCCATACAACATCAGAGAGTTTATACCAGACAGAAGCCATATAGGCCTACATGTGACCAGTGTGGTGTGGAACTTTCTCATATACTCAAATGACACGCAATACACAGTGGGCACAAACCTGCTCTGCTCAGTGTGGTAAGACTTTCATATTATTTTATTTGGGTTCAGAAAATTAAAATCTAATCTGGATGATCATTATCTGCTCCATACCAAAGAACATTATGGAACTGTACAAGTGACAACCATTTAGTAACACTATTTATATGAATTTTGGTATTTATATTCTTTAGCTTAATATGCGATTTTTACTTAAAAAGGACTCCAGATATTCAAAACTTAGAAAAAATAGTGAACTAAAGCAAAAAAATTAGAATGTTTAAATTATTTGCAATCAGAGCTGTGACTCCTTGGTGTACATGGTGATTGTGGAATGTTTGTAGCAGTCGTTCTATTTGTTTAATTTTAAAATGTTCAGCATCAAGACAGGTTTCTGCATCCCGCAGAACCTTTTATGTCTTCAGTTTCTTTCAGGCAAGAGCAGAAGAGGACATTTCTGAACATGTCTACCCTCAAGATTGGGTCGGTTATCACAACCTCCTCCACAAACTACATTGTTAAAAAAATCTTAGGCTCAGGCGCTTTTGGAGATGTGGTCCTTTGTATAAAAACCAGGAGTAAGAAAACAGTGGCCCTGAAAGTTACACAAGTTGAGGACAACAATGAATATGCCAGGGAGGAGGTACGTATAAAATGCATTGTAATTTCTGGCCTTGCAAATTGATAAACACAATTTTTTTTCAATTTACAGAAAGAAATCCTTGAGTATTTGAAGCACCACGGATCAGAGAACCATAATATTGTTAAATGGTTTGGTTCTTTTGAATCTAGAGGGAGGTATTGTCTAGAATTTGAAAAACTAGACATAAGTTTGGTAGAATTTATTAAGCAATCTGTGTGCCTTTCTGTTATGTACATCCGGCCTATCTTACATCAGGTATGTTAAAAAATATAGTCTAGACACACCTTAGTAATAATTTATATTTTTTATTTTTCTAAAATATAATTTTCTTTCTAGTTGGCATCAGCCATGCTATTTCTACAAAATGCTGGTATAATACACGGTGATCTTAAACCAGAAAATATTATGATGGTGGACCATACAACATCTCTTCAAGTCAAGGTCATTGACTTTGGCTTGGCACACCTGTCTTCCTTTGTCAATAAAGGTAGCACCATTCAAACTCTTTGGTACAGGTATGAAGTTTGATACCATAATTATTCAACATCAAGAAAATGTATATTGCTCTGGTCTGAGATTTGTTTTTGTTTTGTTCACAAGGGCCCCCGAAGTGCTTACTGGGGCCAACTATGATGAATCCACTGACATTTGGTCCCTAGGATGCATTGTAGTAGAGATGTTATTTGGAGTGCCTTTATTCCCAGCCAGATGTACATTTGATATGGTAGGATTATGTTTAATTCTTAAGAAATCTTTACAAATGTATTTAAAAAATAATGTCTTTACAGATGAGGCACATTGTTAAGACTATTGGGACTCCACCAGATCATATGTTGCAAAATGGGCTGTACACATACAAGTACTTCAAACTATGTAACGTCAGAGGACAATGCGTGTGGAGGCTGAAGGTAGTTCATAAATTTGAATCTTTTATATTTGATTTTTGTACAATTATATGATTGTACAATTTAAACTATACATTTTGCTGAGTCACTTCCTTTTCTTTTAGTCATCACTGAGTGTTAGTCAGTGTAGCGAGAGGAGACTCAGCAGGCTGGACGATTTGTATCAGGTTAGTTGTTTATTTTTTTCAATGTAGTTCAAGGGCGCAGAGAGCGGCTTTTGTGTTGGGCAAGACACCCCACTCATCTTGCCTGATATGAATGTGTTGGTGTTATTGTTTTTGTAGTGGTCAGGGGTAACAGAATTAGATTTCCAACATCAGTGTGTGGCTGTGGAATCAGTGGAGAATCTAAATAAGACCATGAAAATAAATTAATGTCTAATCCATTGTATTTATTTATTTGTATTTCAGATGGATTTCTTTCATGGCAGTAACCCAGCTACAGACAAAACATTCGATTTTGAATACTTTGTTAATCTAGTTATGAGTATGTTGGAGTTAAATCCACAGAAAAGGGCCACACCGCAGAACATCCTCAATCACCCATTTATCTCAATGAGCCACATGGACGGAGTGTTTGACACTGAACAGTAAGTGGAGAAATAATGTAATATTTTTATTGTTACAAAACAATGTCCCGCACACATAATGTTGCTTAAAATGCAACAGAAAGTACAATGTATCTGCAATTGTTTCAAGTTTATAGATTAGCTTGCAACATTGATTACTAGCAACAGTACTATACTGGCATATACCCACTTGTTACTCATTAATTAATGTTTTGTATGCATCAAATATAAATAATCTTACAGCTAGACTTCATATTATTTAAAAATTCTTTATTGCACTTTCTGAATACCTTGTAACTGCAAAGATGATTTGATGCGCTTGACAAAGACTATTAGCAAAGTATAGTATTGCCCAAACTACTGATCACGAAACACCAGTGAAGAATGTTTCTGTATGTGGGTGTTCTAATGTTTAGAATAACTGTTCATTTGTGTGTTTTTGTCAGTGTTAGTGAGTGTGTTGCACTCATGAGGAATGTTGTGAGTCGTCCAATAGAGGAACAGTGTATGAGTGATGAACAGCCTTCCAGCTCTACCTCCACCAACAGCAACTCCAAGAAAAGGAGCAGGGAGGATGAGACAGGAGAGGCAACAAGTAATCAAGACAGGTATGATATTAAGTTGTACTGTGGTCAGTGGATTACCAATTTTGTTACATTCATAACAGCAGAAAGCAGAAAAGCAGAAAAATACATTTATGTTTTGTTTAGCCCCACATACTCAATACAAAATAGATCAGGTCCTAAACGCAAGACAGCAAAGAAGCGTAAAGTGGTGCAGTTTACGAACACCAGCAAGAGGAGGAGCTGTGAGGATGAAGAGGATGCAGATGCCCAACACAGGTCTGTGTTACTGCTAAAGCCACTAAACACACATTGTTTTAGATATTGAAGTGTATTTAGCATTTTTAAAACAGTCTGACATTTATATTAATCATTTTAGAAACACTCAACATATCAAAAGGCTACAAGAGAGTCCATTTCCAAACAACACCGGTTCACCTGGGTCAGGCTCCATAAAGAGGAGCCGTGATGTGGACAAGGAGGCAGAGGAAAATATACAACTCAGGTTAGTGCTGTAACTAATAAATCTACTCCTATTACACAGCAGCACAAATGTGTGTTTTAAGACTGCAGTTAAAGCAGCTGACATTTGGATAAATCATCACAGTGGTAAAGAAGGCAGATCACATAAGTAACAAAAGACCATATATAATGTAATATGAGGTTTCCCCGCATCAAATCTGCAGTAAACTTAACATCTAGACTATAATCCTTTCAGCTCTAATGCTGTCATACACAATCATATAAACATGTCATATTTTCAGGTCTGGGCGTGTGATTCGATTTCCAAAGACTACTTCACTGGTGCCTGACCAGGTAGACCAGGCCTAACCTCCTGACAACAATCTCATACCATCAACATCAGGGTCCAGGAACGGAAGCAGGGCGGACAATGACATCAGGTTTGTACAACATATCCAACAATCCAAACGCTTTTATAAGACAAAAGATTGAAAGTTAAAAATGTTGAATCATAATAATTTGTAAAAGGCATTACTAATTAGGAATTGCTCTATTTCTAGCTCCACTATACCAACAAAGAAACCAACCCACCAGCTACAGACATGGAGTCCCGTGTATTTATTAATAACATCACATTGAGGTGGTCTATAGGTTTTCAACAGTTTAGTTCACCCCAAAGAGAGACTTACATATCATTGGGCTTCATTCCAATTCAACTTCACATTGAGCGTAAAAGACCCACCCAATGTCACAGCAATGTCACTACAGTTTACAAGATAAAGACTCTTGAGCAGTTTATTTTTTAACAGTTTGACCAGGAATTGTAGTGAAATAAAGCAAAGGATAACATATGTTGCACTGCATGTTTAATAGAAATAAGATAATTGGTGTCATACAACAGCAAAACACTACCAGAATATAATAATTAACAAACAATAACATGGCTGCCTCACAAAATTCCTCAAAATGTAAATTCAGTTGGGTCTCAAGTAAAGGCCAATGCCCTTGTTTGGTGGGAGGGACCATGTAGACAACAGTTCCAGGAAATGGGCTGGTCACGAGCTCGTCCAATCGCAAAGTGGACGACACCTTCTGTCATAAATCCTGTCCCTCCTCACCATTCAACAATTGTAGTCACATACTATACATTCTTCTTTACAAATTGTCTTTTTATACTAAAGGTTCATATGAGTAAAATAACTAAATTAAAAAATAATTTGCTCAAATCCATAAAAACAGTGGCTCATTTAGCTTCAAATTTACTGAAAATATACTGAAAATAAGGAGCAGCCCTAAAATATTATGTTGCAATTTAAATTAGTTTTTTGCTTTTTCTCAACATTTTAGTGTGTTTTTTAACCTGTATGCCTGATGTTGCACAACAGACATCACTGCCAAGGTTTACATTAACAACATTTAAAATTGATCATTTACTTGGAAACATAGGCTTAAAAAACATTTATTATTTATTTATTGTTTATTATTGTTTCCCGAAAGAGTAAATTACAACCTTCACTTGGATTTCTTTTGCATTACCATTAGCTACAGAGCTTATCACATGACAGAATTCTGGTCAATAATTGTGACATTGACAGTAAATTATTGAAACAAACCAGTATCTAAATTTAAGGTCTACAACAAACGTGTGCCTTATTTTCTACTTTAACGAATGTTGTATGTAATTTGCCATGTGCAAATGTGCACTCACGTTTTTATAATTAGTCAGATTGTTTGCTACTGCCCTACATATTTGTGGGTTTTGCAACAAAATAAAAGACATGCAGCGTGTTGTCAGTGATCAGATTTAGCCCTGAGTGACTTGAAATGTGTAGCATTTCTGCAATGGTATTCATCCTCTCTGTGTCAGCCGAAGTTTGGACATGCTGTCATTTACTACAAAAGTTCAAGCCTTACCTAAAATAGCAGTTCACTTCTCCATGTTATCTTCCTGCAGTTTATTAATAAACCTGCTGCTGCAGCTAGGCTTACTGATGCACCTGACAGCAGTGGTTCTGGACACTGAAGTGATAGAAAGTGGAATCATTGTAACATGTTCTGAATACAATGATAGTCCATGATTCAGATCTGTTAATGAGCCTATTGTGCTGATGCCAATACTGTATTTGCATACAATGACTTCTGCTTGTATTCAGTGTGCTTGCTATAAAGCTCTCAATTAGAGCACCATAATTAACCTAGCTAAAAGCTCTCTTTCACAGATACATTTGGTGTTTGGAAAGATGAGGCACTTTCATTGGATACTGTGATTAGATTATGATTATTGTTTTAGTTAATATAACAATTCATTACATAGAAAAATAATAGCAACTTAAAAAAACATTTCCGTAAATATAGCAACATGTACACTATCAACCTTTGGTGTCATTGTTCTTTATAATACTTGTAAGCACTTGTTGCTGTGGATAAACCTAAAATACATAACATACATTACACCAATTGCTAAAAGAAGCAATCTATATAAAGTATATTAATATTATGGTTCATTCCCCGTGCTCCAAATTGACAATTGGTATCACTTTTTGTTGTAGCTTGTTGTGTTTCATCAAGTGCCCAGATGTGCCAGTGGGCTGTTGTGCTAATAATTCTAGTGCCACTAAGTGTAAACACTATATTGAAATGTAGAGATGATGCCATCAGCCCTAAAGGTTTCAACTTTGAAAAAAAGAAGAAAGAAAATGGGCTTTTTAGAGACAGTGACTATAATTACCCTTAGGTAAGCATCATTCAGCAAATGCCCTGGAGTTTGTTTTTCAATTTTTGACAACTTAGTGTGCTTCTTTACAAAGACATTGATTGAAGTTTTGCGATTTGTGCTCCCACGCACCTTGTTGCCTTTGAATTCCAATGTGTATACTGATACACATTGACTAAGCATGAGGTAATGAGGAAGACAAGGTTTAGGGTCCGTAGCAAAGGTCAGGGTGATGTGTTTAGCGGGTGTCATCTAAACAGGCTGTGACCACTGTAGTCTGTAATAGCATCACGGGAAAGCGAGGGAGGTCAATGACTTTGAAGGGTCTCAGCGATCGCCATAAATTATGTGGAGCTGGTATGTAAACAGCTTTAATATGAGCACTGCAGCTATGTTTTTGTAGAGGAACAGGTGCACTGATCCTTCATATAAGCATCCAGATGAGATTGTTTAATTCATGCAAATGTACCTTATTTATTTGTTGCTGTACTTTATATCATATTTAAATATTTGGGGCAACACAGATAAGTCCATAAGTTCTGGTCACATAGTCTGCATCTTTAAAGTTTATTTTTCACTGGGCCTCTTTACAGTTGTCAAACGTAGCACACCAGCCTCTGAGTTGTCAGGCATAACGTCATACTCTACCTTCTCTAGGAATGCCCTGCTCTTGTTTCTTACGGGAAGAGATTCAGGAGCGCAATGATCAATATTTGGACCTGCCACTGAAGTGGGACACTTTAAAGCTGCAGTAATCAGATGAATAAAACACATGTTGGGAAGTGATGCCACAAATCAGTCTAAAACTTGTTTTCAATAAATTATAATGCTCTAGTTTTTATAGTATTTATACATATACAGTACTAAAACAATACTACAATTAAAAACTATTCCACGCAACCAGGCAAGGCTAGATAAGGTAATTTCCCACAACTATTTTTTTCAATGTGATGTCATTAGGAGACAAAAATGGAAAAGCAAAGCCATAAAGGTCACAACCTCTGGCCCTCTGGTGTTTTGGGACAGATGTACTGACGTCAGGCCTGTATAAAAGCTCTTTTGTATTTGCTCCCTCATTAAAACTATGTTAATTCTTTGGTTAAATGTCTATGTAACCAGGGAGACTTACTAATGGCCAATGAGAGCCACAAATCTGCCCAAATGTTACTGCTATTGTTGTGCGTTAGAGTGAAAATTAGACAAAAATGTCACCCTAAAGGTGAAGTAATAGACAAGGTAATAATCTTAGCCACAAATACTAAAAAAAAGTTGAGAAAGTATTAAGAAAGTGGCCTATATCAGGGAAAGCAGGGGTGAATCCGTGGGGTTATTTGGGTTCACGACATCAGGTTGTTAGTTTGGTCTGGTATGAGGTTGATGAAAGGCTGCAGCTTAGAGGAGGTGCAGTCATTTTTGTCCTGCCCAAAGAGGAGCCAGCGTGCGGTGTGACATCAACAGCAATAATGGAGGCCGCTCATCAATGGCTGGGCTGGGTCTATATAAGGGACGCATACTCGGGCCTTCTGAGTATAAGTACAGGAGCTGCATAGACATCATCGACTTTCAGCTTTGGAAGAAGGTAGGTCAAAGAAATTATAAACTTAATGCAAAACTCATAATAAGGATCCATAGATTTTAAATATTACTGTGAAATTAACTTGATTTTACCTACTCAACTTTAGTGGATTTACGTTTGACTGTATTATATTGCATATATTTTTTAATAAAAAGGTTGTTTGCTTTTTCAAAGTAAAAAAAAATTCCTTAACTTATCAATGTTTCTTTTGCAGGACATCAAACTCATCACAAAATGGAAAGTAAAATGCTGTTGATATCACTTACCATTATACTTTTATCCATAATGTGTGAAGGACGCCCTCTAAGGTAAATGTATCCAAAAATCTCTTAAAGTAAAAGCAAATTGTATAGCTTTAATATTTAACCTAAAAATTAGCATTGTGTGTGTGTATTTTCATGGTTAATCTTTCTTTTTGACATCTAGAAAAAGAACCGTTGGGGAGGCACAAAACTTGCATGACTGCATCAACCAGACGCTGACGGAGGACCGGCGTCAGTGGTTGAAGATGAGGGTGAATGAAAGCCTGTCCCAAGAAGAGCGTGTCTGGACCAAGGAAGACCTCAGTCGCATACAGAAGGAGAAAATGCTGCCAAAAGATTTCCCTGACCTAGGTCCTCTAACCTCTGCAGAGATGGATTTTATTTTAGGCAATATTCAGAAGCTTCTAAAAAACTCACAAAATCTAACTTTTTAATATTCTGAGAGACATTTCCACATTTTATTCCAGGTTTTTGTAGGCTATCGTGTAACTGTTGTTTTGTTTTTTTTAGAAAGCAGTGTTTCAACTATTTAATTTATTGTTTATTTATTTTGATTATTTTGTTTAATAATTTATGAAAGAAAAAAGTAAATGCACTTTTATTTGATAGTTGTGTTCTAAATTGAAATGAAAGGTTTTAAAGCAATTTTAGGACAATATGCAAATAGGACCAAAACCATGATCTAGAATAGACTATGTTTTAACACTAAAACAAGAATGACTTTACTGATTTTAAATCTATGACCGGCATGACATTTGTGCATAAATTAGTGGGGTTTAAATTCAGTATTTCATTAATCATCCATAAACTTACAGTTTTTTTTTTCTTTTCTGTTAATTTGTTTTTTCTGACTATGAAAATGATAATAAATAAAATACTTTGCTGAGTTTTGTTGTCATACACTTTATTTATACACGCAATATTTACTGTAGTTACATATTCTCTTGTGGTGTGAACCATACATGGATGTTTTAGAACCATGGTATGAAGGTGGGACATAGATGGATATGAGGCAGTCTTAATTTGATCTCGCGATAGTTCGTGTGATCTCGGCCCTTCACGCCAGAGCAAAACAAAAATCTGGCACGATCAAGTGTACTTCTACCTCTGCCTCATCATTTTAATACTATTTTTCACGGAGGCACTAACCACCAGACTGAATGAATACCAGGGAATGTAACCAACAAAGGTAAGAAATAAAAAAAAAAACTCAAAGAGAGCTTGTTAGCTGTTGTTAGCGTTAGCTGTTAGCTAAATTGGCTTGGCGTTATCGCTAAGGCTAACCTAACAGGCAAGTCTAAATCTTCATAGCTGGTAATGAAATAGAGTTCATATCTCTCAGGACACATAGTGACTTATCGCCGAAAAAGCATACCCACATCTACTATTCAATTTAGCAATTTACTGTCTTAAAATACGCCTATTGGATTTTGTCTTCCAATGCTAGGGATATCTATGCTTTAAAATGCAGTCAGACAGCGAGGTGCAATAGACAAGTCATGACAATTGAATAGAAAATAGAAATAACATATGGCGTTAGATATTTATAATATGCTGTACTAGAGTGAATATTGTACGGCGTCAGTGGGGCTCCATCTGAATTTAGTTTCAGAATATAGTTACTTAAGAACTTGTAGCAGAGACAGATGTCGTTTTTTCTAATCCCATACACTGTACCATGCATTATGTGACTGCCTGCTGACAAGTTTTAAGTCTACAAAGTCTGCCGTGGTGGTGACACTGATGGGTAGTTAATGCACAAGCAAGATTATGAGGCTGATTCTTGAATGTCAATGACACCGTGTCATGTTGAAGTGTTTACTGTATGGCTTTTTTAACCTCTTTCCGGAGAAATGTCTGTCAAAATGACAATAGCCAAATAACATTTGGGTAACTCGTATTGTTTAGGGTTTTGTGACATCTGGTCACAATCTGGTGGTAGTTTTATAAAGCACAGGCCACATGCATATGAGAGACGTTGCAATACTGTTGCTAAAATGTTTTTGGTTTCTGATAGCTCGTTTTGATTTTATTCAGCAACATTGAAATTAGTAGTAGATAACAGATGCAAGTTCAGCAGAAGTAATATTTTTAAGTTAATTGCTTTGTTGATTATTAATATTTAATTGCTTCAAAATCAGAACTCAACACAAAAGGAGTGACACAATATATAGATAAAGTATTCCTAGATTAAGAAAATCATAAATCTAAAATTGACGTAAACGTTTTAAAATATTAATTTGTCATGACACAGACCATGGGCGTTATTATTAAATTATATTTAGATTTTTTTAAAGATATTGATGCATTTGCACATATTGCGTACAATAGCAATAACTTAAATCAAATATTGGTCATCCATATTAACGAGGCCACAGCATCAGCAGCAAAACGTCAGAGCATCGTGAACGCAGCATCGTGCTGATTCAGCCCGAGCACGCGGCCATTCACAATGTCTCTCCTCCGCTGATGTGAATGACTCTCCTCAAACACCAGACACATATCATTAAGCTTTCGGGCGAGGCGCTTGTCTTTACCAGCGAACCAAAGTCCACCCCGAGTGTCGGAAACGATGCGGATTAAGTTGCAAAGTAATGATCGAGGATGCTGAAACTGCCGGCAAGCCCGTTTTATTCGGAGGAGCGCGAGGCTTTTGTTCCGCTGTTGTGCCCTGCTGCTTTGTCTTCACTTGGCCCTCGGAGACAGACCGGTAGGTTCACGGCCGCCTGCCCGGGACAGGGGGATAGGCTATACGTTCTAATTAGACTGGTACATGCTATTTTTCCAGTAATAGAAACAGTGTACATGAGTTGAATACTGTATAGTCATTGTTTAAGAGCAATGACACTGTCAAACTAAAAAAAGGATGAAGAAACACACTAAAAAGCCTAAAACCGTGTGCATTTTAACGGTAATATTATTTTTTGTCCTAGTCTTGGGTCATTTTGCATTTTGCTGAGCTTTTGTGGTTTTATTTTATCATCAAAGCTTTGCCTGAGACTTGATTATGTGGTCTCTGGTACAAATTTACTGTCATCTTTTTGTCTTAGTCTTGATATATGTGCCATAATAAACTACATTTTACTCAAAGCGTAGGTAACGCAGCTTAAAGCAGCTTCAGTTTCTGCCCATCACTATGTCGGTGTCAGCAGACCTTAAATAATAGATGGGACCCTCACCCTTCAGGGCAATCACCTTTTTATAGCCCGCAACAACACGTCCCATCTTTGTTTCACTTAATTTGTCTTTGTTAACTTGTTTTCCTCACAGGACAGGTTAGGCTATAGGAATGAGAAGAAGTGAGGGAAGATTTGAAGCAAGTATTGTTCAGGAAAGTGAAACATTAGCCCCAGCCTGAGTGAGACGCTGCTGATAGATTTGCCGTGCGAAAGATGAGAAGCTACCTAGTGTGAGTGAAATATTACCTTCTCAGTTCCTTTGTTCCCTCTTGCCTCGGCTGGTCTGATCGCTGGCTGCTGGCCCATTGGCTGCAGGAGCTGCGCAGGTTTTTATTGTCTCTGTTTTGTTCCTAAGCATTATAACTCTTCTTCCCAGTGCAGAGGAGTATGATTGCTTTGGCACACACAGTGCAATCACCCAATACCCCAAACTGTTCTTTTAGTACACTGTTCACTCTGTAGAGAGCGTTATATTATACATTGACAGGTTTAGTGAGTGTTCTAAAGGTGTTGTGAGTTTGTCTAAAGCTGATGTCTGGATGTCTTTTCATAGCTGCTGTTGTGACCCTTGTCTTCAAGGACACTGGCACAGTCTGCGCCTCTTTTCAGAAGTGGCATCTAGAGCCATTTTATGATAGGCTTAGGTAAAGGTATTTACTTTTTATAGTGAAATAAATATCAAACATATTGCACTTCCTATTTATGGAGTGAACTCTGAAATTAATTTGCAGTTTTATGTATTATACTACAAAGTCCACATTTGTCTACACATGACCTTGAAATAAATGTATTTACCTTCACCTACTGAATTTTCAGTGAAGCGCTGTGTGATTATCTCATAATGGTTATATACTTTGTATCCTTGTTCCCTCAGCAGACATTTAACCAATGAGTACATTGCTTCACGAGGCACTGAGCCAACTAAAAGCGACTGCTATTACCAGTCTACCATATGTGCGCAGCCAGACCATATAGAATGTATATTTTTTATAGACACTGTATTGATAAGCTGCCTCTCTGTAGTACACAGACACCGGTCTCAAACAAATCCCCAAATCACTTCTGCATTAAAGCAGTTAATTTGTAAGATGTCTTTGTCCCCCACCTGTCTCCATTCTGTACGATTGCGTGAGAGAGCTGCTGACTGGATATAGATCTGTGCCTCTCTTAAGTGCCTTGTTGTGACGTCCTTAATAAGACTTTTATTTAAACCTCAGTGAGTGAGAATCTGCGGCTCTAAAATATCGTAAAGGTGTAGTTATTTACTCACTCCCATCACATCCTGGTGACTGAACAGCCTCATTAGACAGCCATCATCATATTTCATATCAGCTTGTCTCTGGAGAGGTTCATTACTAAGATGTGTTTCAGCCTCATATTCAACACTATTGATCAGTGATGCAGACAGACAATGGATACATACATCAGCACAACTGCTTTATACAGTATTAAACATACAGTATTTCATGTGTTGCAGTGGAGCATGTACAGTCATTTAAAATAGCTCTGAAGCAAGTCTTACAAATATATTATATTATATTATATTACAAGTAGTGACATATTGAATATAAAAACACAGGAAATACAACACATGTACATGCAGCATTTAACAAATTGAACTGAACTGAATTGGTTGCTTGATGTATGCGCTGATATTTTGTCTGATTTCCTTGTATACTGTATATATATTTTGCAAGATCTTTCTCCTGAAAAAACAAAACAATCTGTAATATGTCATTTAAAGGCGTAAATAGTGGGAAAGTTAGAATAATGGAAAACAACCAGAAGATCAAGAACATTTCAGAAAGGTATGGGGCTGTATTTTTACCCAAATATTATCATCAGTGGGCCATTGACACTTTGTTCTCTTATTTTTGTATCTCTTACACATAACAGGAACCTTTAGTTTCATCACTCTTGTACTTTTCTTTATTAGAAACATCAGCATATCGGTTACATGGGGATAGTTATTGTCAGTAATACTATGCCAGTAAAGAAACTTATTTTGAAAGAAATATTAAACCTTGGGCTGTTTGTGTCCTGGGATGAACCACCACTTCATGGATAAGCATGACTACACTCAAGTAACGCTCAAACTCTTTTTCAAATGTCATTCATCTTCACATGCATCCGCACAGTCTAATGCAGGGGTTCCCAACCCCCGGACTCCGGTCCAGATCCGGACCCCGATGACCTTTTGTCCGGACCGCGAAGCCTTTCCCATTATTTAGTCTACTGTGCGTAAAGACGCACAGACTGACTTATATATCTTTCTTCACCGAGCCTCTCGTCCCGCTCTCACCCGCTCCACTTTCCTACTCCTATGCCTGTCAGGTCCAGAGTAAAATGCAGTAGATGCAGTGCAGTCGACTCCGCTTCGTCTGTGTTTGCTCACATACGCGTGTAAAAGGGAGTGTGTGTGAGCAGCCGGGCGCTGTCCTCCTTTAGCAGGAGGAGAGCAGCCAGCGCTGCATGTAGTGCACCAAATGAAAGAGGGGGCACCGAACTCTGATCATGTTATTGTGACTGAGTGACTCTTTGTAGCCTATTTGCACAGATATAATGAACAACATAGGCCTGGGAATAAACTAAGCAGTGAATTTAGGCTGAGACACATGACTAAACGTGCTCCTCTTTCTCTCATGGGACAGAGGCGCAGCAGCAGAGCAGGGTGCAGGTGTAACGGACAGATCACGACTGTTTTCTGCAGTTCTTCAGCTACACAACAGTGTTTATTTCAATTGGCCTCATATTCATAGAGAAACGAGCGCATGGAGTCACTGAAAATAGACGTTGCTTGTTTAATGGCTTTGATCCATAAGCGGTACCGCAACACGCAGCGCTGGAACCAGTATCCATTCATAAAGCACACTCATTTATGTTGATGTAATTAATAGAACATAAAACAGACAAAAGTCCAGACGTCCAGACTAAAGGTGCTGTAGCTACCAGCATTTTCTGAGGCTTCCTCTCCGTCCACATGCTGCCTGGGCAGTCAAGAGTGAGCGCTGCTGGGACAGGGGCAATCAGAGCAGATTCAGGGGCTAGGGCCCCCTAACAAAAATTCTATAAAAAAAAAAAAATCAAAACCTATATATTATTATTTTATTATTTATTATTTTTGTTTTAGCTGCAACTCCTCTTAAAAATGCATTTCAATAATAATAAAAAAATCTTTTTAACCCCTTAAAATTCCAGGCAATTTTGCCAAAAAACGCCTAAAAAGGCATACCCAAATTGTGTTTAAAACTGTTTTGTAAACCTTAGTAGTATATACAAAAGCTTGGGCTCTTTGTAAATGTGACACTCTGTAGTTTTTACATCTGAAATCAGATTTACTCTAAGTGCTACAGGTCAAAAGTTATACACTTTGGAACACA
>JAVQKG010084042.1:0-10523 GCA_036025885.1 Hypseleotris bucephala
CCAGTGTCTTCCTTGTTTGTCGTACATTCAGAAACTAAATGCAAATAAAATATTAGTTAGAAGAAAAAAAAGAAAGAACTGGTATTTTGAACACACACAAAAAAACAAGATTAAGCTTACCATAATCTGGATCTTTGACACCTGAGTTAGCAATGGTTTCAGTGGCACATTGATGCTTAAGAAAATGCAGAATTACAATGTTAATCAAAATAATTCAACTAGGATGGATTATTCTAAATTTTCAATAGTGTGCAATTTACCTGAATATCGTCATTTGTCAAAACAACAAGAGAAAATGGAGTTGAGAAACATGGTCTTTCATTGTGAGGCAAAGACACGCTCGATATTCGACTACCTGTTAGCTCTCTGCTTGCAGGACGAGAGATGTCATCTAAATTTCCTTTTATAATTTCCATGTTTCTTCTTTGTGCAGTATTTCAAACAAATAGCGTTAACTAATATATAGTGGGTGCCTTGGACATCTAGCGTTAATTCACGAAAAACTTCGGTGTCTGTTTGGTAACTATGGGAGCAAAGGCTCCCGGATGTTGTAACTATGGAAATGTGCACTTGTTAGTGTGCAGCTGATACCTCAATCAATCCAGAGCGAGAATCAAGCTAGCTTTGTGGAAGTAGCTGGCTAGATGTTAGCATTAGCGTCTCATCTGCTCGCTATGGCACTGATTTCAGCTCCATCTAGAATGATTTAATACAATCGATGCGGTGAATTAGTAACGGTAAATGTCATATTGTGACTAAGCAGGAGTGGAGGATCGAGGCCGTGTTTCAGTGGTAATGTAACCTGTCGTAGAAAAATCTAGCTAACGTTAGCAGGCTAGCTCAAATGGCTAGTATTGATTGGTCTATTTTGCAGTCATAGTATTAACTAGATACAGTTTGTATTTGATAAAAAAACTGTCTGTTCCAAATACACATATGTTAAATGTGAAATTTCCATTGCTGTCTTACGTTAACGACATATTATTAGTGTGCAACTATGTGTTTGGGCTTTGTCTTTTATACCTTTACAAACCAAGCTTCTCTTCATTAGTACATTTGGGGCGCATTAGTAAGAAATGTAAAGCAATATAAACTCTTGTTTAAATAACACTTTTTGGAAATCCCGATACTACATTGTAAAGTCAGTATGATGTATATCCAGTTGTTACACTGCCACCCATCAGCTAAAACTACTGTATGTCATTTCTGCAGCATTGGCATTGCAGTGTGCAGTAACAGCGCCCTGATGCATCTCTAAGCATCCTTTTTCTGCATTTTGTAATGTTTAACTTCATTAAACTTTTTTCTGCTGATTCCAGGTTTCTGCAAGTAGAAGATGTGCAATGGAATGATATATTCAATATCAAAAGCCTGTGGGGTCCACACCTCACTAAATGTTCTGCCCTTCTTCCTACTGGTGTCGCTGACCACAGTGACTCCTGTGCATGGTTTAGGTAATAACCTTTTGTGTTTTGCTGCTGTTTAATTTTATTTAAATGCAATTAGCCTGTATTTCTAAATTAAAAACAATATTGTTTTGATTGTTAAGATGTTAAACATTTGTACACGTTTAATGCACAAGCATTACAATTAGGTAGCCTAGTATATAGGTTATAGATTTTTGTTGTTAGTTGCGCTGCAACAGTGTATGTTATTGCTTGTAAAAAGAGAATGTCTTATTTTTTTCCATCAAGGATGTGTGAGGCCATATATGGTCCAAAACAGCTGGGTAAACCTTACAGAAAGCAACAGGGGCTTGTTCCCTGTTGGAACAGTGTTGCAGTACAGCTGTGACCCTGGTTACCAGCCAGATGGCCCCAGCATCCTCACCTGCACAACACTGGGGCGCTGGTCTTCTGAACCTCCACGCTGTATACGCAGTGATAGTAAGATATCTTCTCAATTTTATGATACATTATGCAAGTTACAATAATCTCTATTTCTCTGTACACATCATAATAATGACTAAACCGATATAAATGCAGGATTTTTTTCTTTTTAGTGTGTCGTCCCATTTCCGAACCGGAGAATGGGGGATATATCTGCCATCCATCTCCTTGTCGAATGTTTTCCCATGGCACTGTGATTGAATTTTTCTGTGACGAGGGCTTCATTCTCAAAGGAGACTACAAGTATCTGGCCTGTCAGGATGGACAGTGGGATGGACCAGCACAAGTCAGTTGTACAAGCCAAGGTATGGACACATTTACTTGACTAATTGGGTGGAAAACTTGTGACTTGTCACAAGTAATACATCATCATTTAAGTCTAAACCTCACAGCATTGGCATTTATGTCTATAATAAATATTACTTATGTTCTTTAGGTTGCTTAAGACCTTTTTTGGTGCCACATGGATCAACTAATTTGACAGAAAGCAACAGAGGATCCTTCCCCATGGGCACAGTGTTGGAGTACCGCTGTGACCCCGGTTACCAGCCAGATGGCCCAAGTATCCTCACCTGCACATCACTCAAACAGTGGTCCTCTGATCCACCTCGATGCATACGAAGTGATGGTATGACACAAATGTTGTGTTTCTGCCAAGATTAATTCCAACCACCTCCATAAAATATTTTGATAGTCATTACACATTTATAATACTGGAGTTAACCAGCCTTTCTCTGATTGTTTATATATTGACGGACAGTCTGCCAACCCCCTTATCAACCAGAAAATGGAGGATATACTTGCCACCCCACACCATGCCGAAGGTTTACTCATGGCACTGTGGTTGAGTATTTCTGTGAGGAAGGTTACATATTAAAAGGTGACTACAAGTATCTTACCTGTCAGTATGGAGAATGGGACAGTCTCATGCAAATAAGCTGTTATATGGAGCAAGGTAAATAAACATCAGACAGTTAGATGTACAGTAGGTTCATTTACAGTTCTGCTAACCTATTTTCTTTTCAGATCATAATCCCACATTGCCACTTGGAATGCCCGCCTTGTCTATAGTAGCATCTACAGCTAGTTCTGTGGCACTTATTCTCCTCTTGGTGGTGCTGCTTGTGCTTCTGCAGCCAAAGCTCAAGTCTTTACAACGGTGAGTGTGTCTTAAAACATAAGATTTTTGTAAATGTAAATAAAGTACTTTTTTATTCTTGTTGCAGTCGTGACCATGGTGTGTCTGGTCAGCCCGTGTCTATCATGGTGGAGGGAGTCGAGGTCACTCTACCCTCGTATGAAGAAGCTGTGAGTGGTGTGAACTCTGCTGCAGCCTTTAGCTCAGAGTCTCGTGTCCAGATTGTATTGTCTGAGGGTCAGCATGACCCAGTGCCAGAGGCTGGTCCCTCTAGGCCTTCTTCATTTAAACAACAGCATTCAGAGATGGATGTTTACCACACTGTTCCTCCGTCGTCTCCATCCACCTCCCCCTCACCTTCGTTCTGGGCTCTTGAGCACGCTGGTGCTTCAGCTGATCCAATGTCACAAAGACGACAGTCTTCAGGGAGCCTCCAGTATAGTCTGCCCTTGTACGACCCAGAGGTTGACTTCCCTGATGGTAGGGTTCCTTAAAACAGAACTGATTTTACATGTATTCAGTTGTGAACAAACAAAGTTGAAAACAAACAACAAAAAGCCAAAAGCCCTTTTCAACTGGAAAGGGCTTTTGGCCGAAACATCTTCAACTCTAAACCCAAGTCCAGATGACTGATTTTAACCTTCTTCAACTTTGATTTGATTTCCTGGATGAATGAAATGAACCTTCACAGAAAAGTTGTGAACAAACAATAATTTTATACATTTTTTATTTGTAGATATGCCATTGCTGAAGGAGGCTTAAGACTCATCAGGATTTGATCTTGCATAACCAACAACCAGCAGTGCTTCTGACCTTAACTGGTGAGCAAGACACCTCTTCAGACTTTGTCAACACACCTGTCAACACATGCAGGTCCTACACAACAGATGTTAGGGCTCAGAATTGTTTCATCCCAAAAGTAAACATGGAGCGGAGTCATGTGTATATACACGCTTTCATTTTATGGAGTTTTTCATTATGTATGTCTAAAATGTATAAAAACTGCAGTTAATTCAATTGCCAACAAAAAAAGAACTCTGAGGTCAATGAGCACTGCTGTAGCAATGCCAATAATCTCAGTGTGTTGTTTACTGAACACTTAAATATCACATATCACACCAATGAAAGGAGCATAAAGGCCAGGTGTAGTAGTAAAATCACTCACAACATAGTTATTTTTGTTATGCATTATTATTTATGTCATTAAGTATAACACTGTGTGTAAATATTACATACATGACCACTGATAAATGCTGTTTCAACATGCATATTGTATACTGAGACAAGAATTACATGAGACTCCTTTACATTTCATCCCTTTAAAAAATGTAGTCCATGTCTAATGTAGATTCACAACTTCCCCAATGGCCTTAGTGTTCCACTTCTATGCACAAGTATATCTCATGTAAACCAAGGAGTTTAAATAATGAATGTCAGTAAACTTGCCTCCACAGCTTTGTACTATACATGTGTGACAAATCTGCACCAGAACATAGTATACTTCTAATTTATTCAGGCTGCTTAAACTTCTGTTTTAATTTATTAACAGAAAACTAACATGTATATTTATTTTATTATTTTTCACAAAGCTGTTGATCAGCACTGGTTTATTTTTAATGCTTCCTGCTCTGGAAATCTAGGTCTTTTTACTTTGCTGCTTCACTACTGCAGGCATGTGATGTGATAGTGTAAAAGTTGTTAGAAAGGTCTAACAGTGGATAAATGTATACAGCTTTGTGTATGGTTACTGTTCACATTGATGGCTGTCAATTCAATATAAGATGATGGATGAATTGTATGTTTATGGATGGGCAATGTGGTGTTTTAATATATGTAAAATCATACTGATTATGTTCTTTACGTATCATATGATAATTTTGATTAAAAATTATTCATGTCATACTAATGAATGTGTGCTTGGAAATTCATCACACCAGTTAAAGCTTAACAGTACCTACCATTGTGAAATACATTTAAAAAAAATAAATTATACATATGAAGACAGATTTAATTTACATGTGATTAAAACTAGTTATATATTTATGTTAAACTGTAGTATACAGTAGTAGATTTTTATACTGCTACTGGCCTGAATAAGACAGACTGTTAAAAGCTGCAGCTCCTTGTTCATTCCCTTCTGCAGTATCTTGGTACATGAAGGTGTCACATTCATTCTGGTCTAGGGGCGTTTTACTTCTTCTTGCTTAACTTCAACACAAAGATATGGACCTGTGCCTTTAGAATAAAAGAAAATAGATTTAACTTCTGCAACCAATTTGCAAGCTTTCCTCTAAGCAGGTCATAAAAAAACATGCAGCTGTGTCACCTACCCTCTGCTGGTGTTTTGATGGTTTGATAACATCTGAAGCATAGGGTCAGGAGCAGGGCCTCAGTACACTGGAACATTATGTAAATGAGTGGGAAGAGAAACATTGGACCAATGACCTCAGGGGAAAAGGCCACTTTCAAGATGACTGTACACAACTGGATGTTTTGACACCCAGTCTCCATGGAGATAGTCCTACAGCATCTGCAGAAAGGTACATTATGTTATACAGATACAGTAATCATACCCTCACAGAGTGATGGAGAAATAAACATTTTCAGTTTGTATGAAATAATGGATACTGTGTTACAGAAATAACCTTTTGGTTGATTTCTTGCTTTTACAGTGGTGTCTCTACCACTAAGATAAGCAATTATACTAGCATTACTAGTAATACTGTACTTGTATATACACATACTCTAAGTACAAGTATTAAAAAGTTGTGTCTTTTACATGAAAAGTTGTGCCCTAAAAGAGAGGTTAAATATTGTTTGAAAACATGTTTTTAGTTGCATAAAATCTTGAAGAAAAATATATCAATGTAAAGTATTAAGGATAAAGTATGATCGTAGATTTAGAACAGTTGAGAACCACTGGGTCATTATTATTGCCCCATTTGTGCACCATTTTATAAATACTGTATTTCTCACCCCCACAGAACAAGATTCCTCTGTTGTTGACTTACTGAGGGTTGACACGGCACACAGCTGACATGACATATCCCAGAATAAAGCCAATCAGTGGCATTAGTGCAGCTACAGCCAGAACATCTGGCATGAAGATCCTCCATATCTCATCTTTGACAGCAATGCCAGACAGAATGGAAACAACAATACTGCATACAATCAAGATGCCAAGGCCAATCTGTGAAAAAAAAGAAAAATGTTATAAACGTACTGAATATTATTAAACACTAAATTTAGTTGCCTTAGGAGAAAGTAGTTAAAACATTGAACTCTGTATGCTATTTTATTAGACACCCAGCAGCATGAATAATTTACTATTTATCTACTACAGGCTACTTACCTTGGTTACAGTAGGTGCATAATTTGGTCTGTAATAGTTTATGAGGATGCCAAGTGTGCAAGGAAGAAGTGTTAATGCCAAAGTGGTGGTGATTCCAACATATGGTACAAAATTCTCCAGTCCAGGAAAGCCTTGGCAGAAGGCAAAGAGCAGCAGAGGCATCATCCCCAAAGCCGCAATAGAAGAGCAAGTTGTCATCACAATGCTGCGTATGGTTATGATTAGATTAGTATGTTGTAATGTCAAAACCATTGTTATGGTTGTCAATAAAGGGTTACCTGAGGTTCATGTCACCTTTCAGAGCCAGGGAAAAGATATTAGATAAAGTTCCCCCTGGACAGCAGCCACAGATAAGGACAGTCACAGCCTTTATTGGGTCCATCTGAAGGATCTTAGCCAAAGTAAAAGCAGTCACAGGCATAATGCAAAACTGGGCTAGCAGAGCAATGGCTACTCCTTTAGGTTTCAGGAAATGCTTCTTAATTTTACAAATCTCCATTGTACAGCCAAGAGAAACCATAGTTAGGAGGAGTATGATGATTGTCAGGAAATTTATGGACTGGTTGAGGAGGTAACCGATCTTGAAGCCACTTTCAGTTGCATTTCCGGTGATGTTTCCTTTATTGTAATTTGTAGCTATTTCCATATAGAGCTCTCCAGTAAGGTTTACTGTGGCACTTATTCCAGCATTGTGCATCTTCACAGCTTTGGATACTACCTGTAGAACAACACTGGTATGATTACAAGTTACTACATTTCAGATCTATGCACTGACTGTACATTAGTGTGTAAATTACTGATTAGTTCATATTTAATTAACAGAACATAAATCCACAGCCAAAAACAGGTGTGTCAGAAAGAGATGCCAAATCACCTTTGAGAAAAAAAGTACTGTGTTCTAAGAATCAAAATGTATATATTGCTCTAAAAAGTGAGGGTTGTAACTTAAGTAAAAGTCGGCATTATTAAAATACTCAATTTCAATATTAATTGGGCAGGAGTATTGCAAATAATTTATATTAATTAACACAAACATACTAGCAAACTCATAGAATAATGAGTAATGAATAATAACAATTAGCCTACAATCCAGAGAAATGCATAATTGTAAATCAATTGGCAGATATGAGTAAACCTGCAGATCAGAATTAATCTCTTCCTTATATATTTTTGTAGGTATAAACTAAAAACCTTAAATGTGTAATGTATTATAAAGAGTTAAGCCTTACCTTCTGCAGCTTTAAGCTTGTATACTGGCTCACATCTCTCCCCACATTCTTTCACTGAGTTACTTTTTGCTCTTACCCCTTACCCTCCTCTTCTCATCACATGGGCCGATGACAACGCTGGAGGTAAAACTATTAAAACACAGTTCTGAGACTAAACACTGCAACTGTGTTCTGCTAAACTTCTTCAAAACTATACCCCATTTGCACATGATTTCACGTGAATTCAGCCTTTAAGACTCAGAAGTACTCTCCTATCTTTTGTGAGTTTTCGATCCAGTTTTTAGACTGTGGGAAAGTTTGGCATTTGTATGTGTAAATACCACCACAGTTGACAGTTGAAAAGAATGCAATTATAGTAACGTTTCTAAATAGCCTCATTTGTGAACAAAATTTTAATTACTATTATGTAACCAGGAAGAGGCTCCTGTTTGCTCTGCCAAGTTATGGGTCTATTCAAATGGGGTCCTCTTTTATAGTGGATCTGCTTTGTGCACGTATGTGAATTGAGGCATAAAATATGTCAAACTAGCTCCAAAAGCTGTTGCCCTAATCCTTCAAAGTATGGCAGAGATTAGGCCAAAGACACCACATGTTAATGCACCTCACGTGCCTACCCAGTGGGTGCCCTTCAGCAAAAACAACCAATACGCTGAAGTTAAGCACAGTGTAAGTCAGACATGTTTTTTCTAAAATGTATTTGTAATTTATTTTCAGATCTAAGTCCAAGTAATGTAAATAACTAATGTTAAAAAGTTATTTTTGTCAACATTAGAGTCTCTCATATTTCAACACCTGGATTACTGTACATTACACTGTAACCTGAACACTAATAGATATCATTTGATAACAGACTAACGATACTACAGAGCCTGGTCTCACGGAAATGCGTGTATATGACACGCCTGTGTGTGCCAATCTGGCGTGTTATACCAACGCATTTTGCACTTTTGGCGTGTAGATGTCACGCCAGTATTTCCCTATTTGTTATTATGGTATTTCTGCGTAGATGGATCTACCATTTAATGCAGATTAAAAATGAAGTTTTACTACCTGATTAAAACGTATACTATTTTTGGAGAAAATCCTACTTCTCCCCAAGCTATGAATAAGTTTGACCGGTGTAGGTACACGATCGGCTCGGCCTGCAAAATCTGCTTGGCTCTACCAGCGACCCTGGTTGATAACGTCAGCGAACTATATTTATGGATTTTCCGTTGAATAGTGAAGAAATATTAATGTTTTTTCTAATTTATTTATGATTAGAAACGTTTTACAAGATTTTACAAGATAGACACGAGTCTAAAAGATAAAATAAAATATTCCGTCCTCTTCTTTCTGTGGGACAACAATGAGTGGTCTCCATGGTGACCGATAGACATTTTTACTACGTGCTCCGGCCACCGCGCGCGGCCGCCTCAAAGCTAATTCGAAGCATTTAAGGCCCCCGCAACTGCGTTGCAGCCGGGCCGAGGATACGAGTATTGTCTTCGGTGTGGGAAGGCCGTGCCAAAAACGTCTGATTGGAGGATGTTTATATAAGTCCGGTCAAACTGTCGAACAAGTAGAGGAGGCGGCCTGTACGCACCAAACATTTCCTGCAAATTGCTGCTCAAAACCATTCTGTATCTTTTAATCAAGTTTTCTGAATCATAATGAAGAGTAAAACATTGCTTTTCAATCAGTTTTCAATCGGAACATCATAATTATAGTTCGCCGACGTAATCAATCTGCGACGCTAGTAGAGCCGAGTAGATTTTGCAGGCCGAACGGGCCGAACCGATCGTGTACCATGGATGTATTAATAAAATCAGGATAGTGAATTGGCAAGATGGCCGCCATTGATTTCAATACGTTTTGCTCAGTGGCGTATGATGCCAGAATGGGCGCCGCCATTTCCGCATTCCAAAGAACCAACATGCGCAGTTGTGTCCGACACGAGGACCGGAGCATGCGCACTACGGCCCGCCGGACCACGTGGTCGGCTTTGACCAATCAGCGCGAAGGCGGGATAGAGCGCTCACGTGACCTAAAATAAAAGTTATTTTTTGGCCGATTTAGGGATTTCTAACAGAGAAAAAGTATATGATGTGAAAACAGAGAATAATCACTACTAAATCCGACCATTTTGGAAGTTGTAGGTTTCCTGTCAGCCGAGCTACAGGCGTTTGTTTTTGCATTGCGGTCAATGGGAAAAATCCTTTTTGGGCCCAGAGCACATTTCTGGCTGCAGTACCACCGAGTGGCCACCACCATACTGGCATCACGGCGGAGGGGCAATGCCTTATCCTAATTTTTAATACATCCATGAAATAGGGTAGTTGTCCAAATCGGGTAATTACACCCCCTTTACTCTCGCACGGTAAGCATGCAGACCGCTCCTGATATAATCCATAAAAATCATTTATTTTCACCATCCATCAACACTTTATTTGTTAGAGTTACTTTAAAAGATGTTAAACTATTTTCTGGTCTTGTTTTGAGTGATCAGCACTTGAGTTTGATTATTGTGAGTTTTAGATTAAGCTAACTGTAGGCTACATGTAGTTTGTTGGTCACGGACTGTAATGGGATGCTATGCTAACTGATGATATAACTTGAATTAAGCTGCTAGAAGGAGCTAATAGGCTAATGTTTTTGGTTCATTTACACTATTACTGTTTTGTGAATAATAATAATTTTGTGATAATATAGTAGATAGTAGATATTATAGCAATGTTTCTCAACTTTTCACACCAAGTACCATTTGAGTAATTATTTTGCGTCCCAAGTACCACCTAGGACTAACCCACATCTAAGCCAAGACTAAACTAGACCCAGGCTGTCGTAAACGACAGCAAATGTATATCGGCGGAACGCCCCATGCGTCTGCGTCAACTGCTATAACACCAACTGCCTTATGGCGGAGGAGGTGGTGG